>OZ024904.1:85842291-86131678 GCA_964017125.1 Flabesymbios commensalis | reverse complement strand
ATTTCAACCTATTGATCTAAGGAAGGATATATCGTTTGCTGACTCTACGAATTGACATTTCGTCTTATGTTATAATCAAACAGACTTTTAGATAGCATTGTTCCCATAGCAATAGGTTGATTGATTGCTATGATTACTTGATATTGTACAAATATTTTAATTCGCGATGAACTGAATGATCGACAGGTTTATACATTTATTTGTTCAAGATAGCAGCACAATTCATGTTGCCACGTATAACAGAGCACACTGTTTAATTGTTATGCTCTTGGGATTCTTAATAAAGCTGAATTCAATATTATTATAGCTTTGATCAGTTCTATAACAACAAGCTTGAGTGTTATACTCACACTGCTCGAATTTGAAATAAAGTTTTATTTTAGTCAATGCCATACAAACTACCTGTAGATGAAAACAACCTATTTTCACTATATCTATTGATAATCATTATGCGATATATTTGAATAATACTTCAGGCTGATAATATTCAGAAATTAGATATATGGACATAACAGAGATATCATTTTTACCATTTATATTCTCTTTTAACTGTTGAAATAAAAAAAAATAAAGTATGCATACTGTGAACTTGAAACTTTAGTCGGGGCAAAAAGATCCAATCCCTCTTATATAAGGTTAAATAGTCAGTTGGGCAAAACTATCCAATACAACATCTAATCAACAAAAGTTCAATAAATTAGGGGCAACACTATCCAATCCCACAATTTAAAATACCCGTATTTTTAAAGTCTGTATACAGATAATACCCAACAGAGTGTAAAATGATTAACATTGCATCCGTGCATGTGCTCACCCTAACACTCTGGATGGTAGGTACACGAATAATGTAGAAATAGAAAATGAGCCAAAAACACCCTCTATTCTAATGCAGTTTTCACGTAAAATACAACATCAATCATGCATAACACAATGTTTTATTAGAACAAGAGATATTAGCAAGCATGTTCATTATATTCATAACTTAATTCAGTACCCCGTGTTTTCCACACAGGATGGCAAACTTTAAAATGCGATTTACTCAAAATGGTACCTGTGTGACATTGGACGTTGTTGCCCCCAGCCCTTCAATTCAAATATATACCTGTTCAAACTGAAATCATCATGTGACCAACCGACGGCTGCACAAACTAGCCACGTAATTGCTAGAAAAAATATGTATCAAACATGACAATTCCCCGGCAGCCTAAACAACTGTCGTATAAAACAGCAGTTGACAAAAATAATAGAAGGTTAATTTGTTTTTCGCGCACCTGGATTGTATTGTAAACCTTTTGACCGCCGAATAATTCAATTGTAATTTTCACCCACTTCAAGTGAGTGAAAATTATTCAGATTTGCTAAAATGGAGGTCAACTCTTTTGAAATCGTGCTGATTGATGTCACATTATGGCTTTACCATGTTTAAAAGGCGGTACTGAATGTGGTAGTGAATGAGTAAAATAACAAATATATGCGACACCGGCGGTTAAAGGGTTAAATGTTTGCGTCCCATAATTCTGTCATTCTGTCACTTACCTGACCGACATCGATCTGGATAACCACGATTTGCTTCCCGCTGTTTAAGGACGTCATCCGCCATATGCTCCTGCCCCTTTACAATTTTGAAGTCATCATCGTCACCTGTGGCGGATATCGCGTCAACTGAACTTACACCTGCAAAAATCAGCAGCACTGATAGTTTTACAAAACCTTTAAGCTGTATGTTATCTTCCATTGTATGCGAATAAAAAACGGCATTCATATAAAATATAGCCCTGGAGATAAAGTGTGATCTGCAATCGGATGAGCAATGCCCATTTATGATGCGTGATGAAGGGATCATGCCTGTTTTGGTATGCGCTCCCCCACCCCATAAACCGCAGTAGCTCCCTTCATAACATTAGCTGGCTGGCGGTTTTCTCTCGTGGGACATTACGTCTAATTGTGGAAAGTCGTCGTTATCGCAACAGACATGCAATCGATGTCGGTTTAATGCTGGGCCATCATCGCAGACGGTGAACCAATAACACGCCGAAAGCGATTACATACTATTAGTGGCTGGGCTTTGGCAGATTAGCAATTACTAATCTCTAACACATTCAAGGTATGAGGACCGCAACAACAAATATATATTTCATCATCACATTGCCATCCATCTTCCCTATTTGAACAAAATGTTACAGTTAATAGAGACTTTCATACAGAAATGAGACTATTGTCATAAATTCTTTCCTTAAATTAAAAAATCGCAAAAATTGCTACATATTTGCAATATCAAATTAAATCAAATCAAATCAAGTGTATTCTCCTAATCTTTTTACAAGACATGTGATATATGTGAGATATATGTGAGATATATACATTACCATTTGTTTACCAGGAAGGCATACAGTAAAATAACAACATTTTTTTTATCCGTTACCATTCTTTACGATAATGTGTCTGAGCTTAGACAGTTTCAGTAATTTAGTTCCACTAGCATTCATAACATGATTAGAAGTAAAAGTCGAGGGATGTGTGAACATACGTTTACCTCTGCTCAGCAAAGAAAGGACATTTTAATACGTAATATCTAAAATGGCCCCTCGAGGTGGGATGCTACAGCAAAATTATGTTAATTTTTTTACTATTTTATCTCCATAGATATGACCTGATGGATGGAAAAACTAGATCCACTAAAATTTTTATATCAGTGGCCCAAGAGTGTGTTGGAGTGAGAACGACGTGAAAATCACAATGTTGTCTAACAACCAGATGCTGTATCTAGAGACCACTGGAAACAATTCTAGACAAGTGTTGTCCACGGATTAAATACGGCGCTTTGTTGGTGTCTGCTGCTGTACTATAGAAAAATGGTATACTGTATATATATTTATCCGCCATGCAGCTATTTTTTCCGCTCACACAACCTACTAAATGAAGTGAAATGAATCGGGCTTTAGGCCACCTTTGTGCACATATAAGCTAAACTGGGCCGGGAGAACCTCCTGAGGATGGTGAGATGAATGAGATGAAACTGTCCTCCAGACACAGGATTCGAAATTCGAGCCCTGGCTGTCTGAGGCCGAGCACGCTACCTCTCGGTCACAAAGGCTCCCGACAATAATGAGTTTTACACGTGGATGGAGAAGAAACATTTTTGTTTCTTTCAAACCGCTGACACAGAGAACCGAACTCCCGACTCTAGCGTGAAAGGCAGCGGCCCTAGGGCCCCCGCCCGACATAACCTACTACCACAATTATGTTATTTTTTGGCGTCCTTGCAACAGTGCTTGCATCGTCTTGCTACATCTTAAACTCCAATATTGCACCAAACGTTTCGTACGAACCACATAAAATGATAAAAACAAAACATTTGTATGACATTTATATAATGTTGGGCCAACGTCGAAGACGTTGGGCCGACGTTGTATAAATGTTACACAAGTATTTTGTGTTTACTGGGTCAAATGACCACCTCAATTTCGTCAGTTAAATTTCAATGATTTAAAATATAGTATTTAATGTTTTCATCACATCGCCTTGGGACATTTTTTGGAGACACTTTATTCTCTACATAATCCTTTGATCTCTAAGGCAACTAACGAAAACAACTGTTAGCAAGAGACCTGGAAGAAGTTTAATATCTATATAACTATCTATATCTTTGATTTCTACGATGACTAACGAAAAAACGCTCTGTTTTTTATTAGTGTCGTTATTAGGCCTATCTATTTATTTATATATTGCAGATGTAACGTCGGCCATGTTTCGCCTCTTATAAGATTGGAGCCAACTGTCTATTTTCGAAGGCATATATACAATTATTTTCATTGACAAAACAAAAATAAAAATACCCGCAATTTTAAGATGTCTCCTTGCCTGCTTGCTCACAACATACGCAATACCAGTCATCTATGACTACCTAATTTCCGGCACATAAAAATGGCATGCAAATGTCAGAGACTGTAGCGATGGATTCTTGAGCTAGACCCATAATCGCACAAATCTATATAAGACCTAATATTCATATTATAATTATATATAATACACTACAAAATTGATGTATTATCATCGTTTTGTTAACATTATCTGCTGCAGCCTGCTAGATTGTGCTTGCTTTTAGATTTGATTGAACTCCTTCTAATTTAATCTAGGCCTATCGGTACTTAAAATCAGTTATCATATTTGGTGCGTAGGCACAATAAACGGTAAATTAAAAGTCGATTCGATTTTTCCAGTTTCAAAATACCGGGGGGTACGTTAAAACTATTTTCCGCATACCCCCGGTACGCTTAAAATAGTTTCAATTTATATTATCCACGGTAGTAATCTGACACCAGGGGATTTAACTTGAACCTAGCCTCTCTCTAGTTTCAGCGTACCAGGGGTACATTGCAACTAGTTTTAACGTACCCTCCGGTAAGCTGAAAACTAGTTTTAACGTACCCCCGGTACGCTGAAACGGCTACACCGTCGTCGTTGTATGTAGTGCTCCAAACTGTTCAAAGGCATAGAGTGTGCAGTGCTGTCAATATCACTGTGCACTATAAAAAAAACATTGAAGTCATTCTTCGACATCGGCCCAACATTAAAGCAACATCGGGTCAACGCCTGGGCACTCACTGATACGACACCTCGCCTACAATAAGTGATGAGTGAAACCCTGTGAGCGTACATGAGTGAGCGTACATCCCTCCCCCCTCTCGCGATTGATTGCTTGCTTGCTTGCTTGCTTGCTTGCTTGCTTGCTTGCTTGCTTGCTTGCTTGCTTGCTTGCTTGCTTGCTTGCTTGCTTGCTTGCTTGCTTGCTTGCTTGCTTGCTTGCTTGCTGGATGGATGGATGGATGGATGGATGGATGGATGGATGGATGGATGGATGGATGGATGGATGGATGGATGGATGGATGGATGGATGGATGGATGGATGGATGGATGGATGGATGGATGGATGGATGGATGGATGGATGGATGGATGGATGGATGGATGGATGGATGGATGGATGGATGGATGGATGGATGGATGGATGGATGGATGGATGGATGGATGGATGGATGGATGGATGGATGGATGGATGGATGGATGGATGGATGGATGGATGGATGGATGGATGGATGGATGGATGGATGGATGGATGGATGGATGGATGGATGGATGGATGGATGGATGGATGGATGGATGGTTTGATTGATTGATTGATTGATTGATTGATTGATTGATTGATTGATTGATTGATTGATTGATTGATTGATTGATTGATTGATTGATTGATTGATTGATTGATTGATTGATTGATTGATTGATTGATTGATTGATTGATTGATTGATTGATTGATTGATTGATTGATTGATTGATTGATTGATTGATTGATTGATTGATTGATTGATTGATTGATTGATTGATTGATTGATTGATTGATTGATTGATTGATTGATTGATTGATTGATTGATTGATTGATTGATTGATTGATTGATTGATTGATTGATTGATTGATTGATTGATTGATTGATTGATTGATTGATTGATTGATTGATTGATTGATTGATTGATTGATTGATTGATTGATTGATTGATTGATTGATTGATTGATTGATTGATTGATTGATTGATTGATTGATTGATTGATTGATTGATTGATTGATTGATTGATTGATTGATTGATTGATTGATTGATTGATTGATTGATTGATTGATTGATTGATTGATTGATTGATTGATTGATTGATTGATTGATTGATTGATTGATTGATTGATTGATTGATTGATTGATTGATTGATTGATTCGATCGATCGATCGATCGATCGATCGATCGATTCATTGATTCATTGATTGATTCATCGATTGATTCATTGATTGATTCATTGATTCATTGATTCATTGATTCATTGATTCATTGATTCATTGATTGATTGATTGATTGATTGATTGATTCATTGATTCATTGACTCATTAATTCATTGAGTCATTGATTGATTCATTGATTCATTGATTCATTAATTCATTGATTCATTGATCGATCGATCGATCGATCGATCGATCGATCGATTCATTGATTGATTGATTCATTGATTCATTGATTCATTGATTCATTGATTCATTGATTGATTCATTGATTCATTGATTCATTGATTCATTGATTTATTGATTAATTGATTCATTGATTCATTGACTCATTGATTCATTGATTCATTGATTGATTGATTCATTGATTCATTGATTCATTGATTTATTGATTGATTGATTGATTCATTGATTCATTGACTCATTAATTCATTGAGTCATTGATTGATTCATTAATTCATTGATTCATTGATTCATTGATTCATTGATTCATTGATTCATTGATCGATCGATCGATCGATTGATTGATTGATTGATTGATTGATTGATTGATTGATTGATTGATTGATTGATTGATCATTATAAAGCCAGGGTCTCCCATTATTATCGATACAACATGTAATTACGATTTTAGTGATACAGTGTACCATTTTTAGCTTGACTGTACTTCAAATGATACGTATCCGTTTTGTATCCGTTTATGTTGTCATGCCCTGGCGACATAATTGTGTAATGTCTTTTCTGTTAAAAAATTGAGTTTCAAGAGGATAAGACAACAAAATTTTTTTTTTAAGTTTTAAAGGACAACATTCGTTTTTATTGTATTCACAGTTCACCTTAGCAGTATACAGTTTTGTAACACTATGTACATGATGTGCAGGGGCAAAATAGAGCGATTACTGCGTATGTGTAAGTTTGTCAGATACAACAATGAGCCAAATATATTACTATATCAAAACCATTAATATAATGATTATAAAATATTATTTACTCAAGTTACATTATAGGCTTACTAAATTCAAATGCGCACAAAGTCATGTTGCGATGATTTCCGTTGGGAGTAGTACGCTATAATTATGCAACGTTTAGCATGTTTAAAAACAACGTTTCGTCGATCTAAAAAATACGGAATCGATATTTTCTGGGAAGATTCCATTGGACCGAATGTGTCTGATTGTTAGGGCCATAAAATGTAAAACTTTTCGAAGTAAGATATATAAAATGGCGTAAACATACTAGCTGTGGTAAAATATACAGTCGATAGGTCCAATCTTATTTTTATTGGAAATATAACAAATTAACAAAAATAACAAATATTTTTATCCAACAAAATCGATCAACATCCACGACAGAGATAATGATTTTTATTAATGTTCAATTGTATGTTTGGTCGATTATTTTTTTTTTTATTCTTGGATAAGTCAATATGTAAATGTTTTCATATGCATCTAGCTATCACTCCAGGTACACGTTATATATGTTATAGTACATGACTTTGTTGTCCGAGACATTTTTTGTGGCGTGTCATTAGAAGGCATACGTTGTAAATTATATTCGAATTGATCCAAGTCAAAAATTGGCCGAATGCTTTGTGTTACGGGGTGATTTTAATAATGTCGGTCATCATTATGTAATGGTAGAGTAGGCCTACAGCATGAATAATTAAATTATAAATGTGCAGTCACTTCAAGCTGTGTTTTACTACCGCGATCCACAACTTCAAATGACTAAAAATTGCTTGGATTTGTAAAATTTACATCGCATTATTTCTCAACATCATAGATTGATGACATACTATTTCAGTTTTAGAATGCCGATATACAGGCGCCGATAAAAACACACAAAAATTTACTCTGCCATGCAAAGCCAAAATGTAGTATCTGCTTAAGCAGATACGGTCTATTGGCTTTGCACAGCAGTAGTGTAGTCCACATCTGTGTTCTAAGGGTTAACCCCTTTATATGATTTGTGAAATTTGAGTCCCAACATCTATCAGTGTTTCAAGATTGAAGGCATATTCTACTTCTTACAACTGGTTATCAGGGGTTATACAGGTGTTACTCTAGTCGACATCTGTGCTATAGTGGTTCACATGACAGAGCTCATTTGTGAATGTCAGTGTCGTTGCGTTTGATCCCGAAGCACTTCCAAATAGCTACTCTGAGCTCAGGTAAAACCGACACGTAAATGATCGGATTAAGAACACTGGATATAACCGTGAGCATCATGAAGCTTGTCCTGGCCAGTGCGAACATTAACAGAGAGATTCTTTGATCGGTGTCAGCCCAGGTGACCCCGGAGGCTGATAAGCCGATCCTTATCAAGAAGCCGGGTATAGTGGTCAGCCAGAACGAGCAGGACACCAGACCGACCATCTTCAGGGCTTTCTTTACTGGCTTTATAATTAGCCCACTGACCGCTGACTGATCTTCACTCATGCCAGCAGACTGACCATTTTGAACTTGGGCTCTGTGCTTTGATATCACAAGACCCAGCCTTATCAGTGATATTACGCTCATCAGACCAGAAGGGATGGCATAGAGACAAGTGTAAAGGATGTTGGTATATTCGATTGCCCGACTGTCCTCTTGATATGTCAAGGCGGTGGCCACTGGAATCCTGGGTGAAATCAAATCAAGAGTGATCACCATACACAATGCCAATGAATATATCATCGCAACTGCTGCGTAAATGCGTGTCTTTGTGAATTTTCTTGTGTATTGTAGCGGGGTCACGAAATAGCAATATCTTTCGTAGGCCAACAGTCCGACCAAATGAAAAGTGGGAAAGCCACAGCTTGTGGTAATTGCCACCAAAATGCGGGTTACAGTAGGAGGCATGACGTGAATGTCATTGCTGATAACTACAGGCACCATGTGGAGTAAAGTCAAGTTACCAAATAGGACATCACACACCATGTATGACACCAGCACCATGTACTGTGGTGTATGCAATGAATACTCTTTCCTAAGGACGTAGAAAAGGGTCCCGTTACAAATATTAACATACACCCAGAACAGTATAAGTAATCCGGCAGTGATAGCCTGCTCCCACAGACTGTCTGTGACAATGGGTGTCAGTACGGCCATTGTTTCCGTGGTCCACAGACCTCCTGTAGATGACGAGTATGAAGCATCTTCAGAATGACTTTCAGAAATGGTTTGAGAGCTCGTGGTGAACAGTTTTTCTCCAGTAGAATTTTCAGTCACTGTGAAGTTCATCGTTATCTCACTATGGTGCGCGAAAGCTACTCTGCCAACCTTAGCTACATACTACTACACCAAACTGATTACCAATGGTTTACAATGTATGTCTTGCCAATGTCTCTGTTCCAAAGGTTTGAATGGACCTCCGTGGTTGCAACTAAGCTATATTTATAAGATTCTCCAGCTCATTATTATGCGTCAGAGCAGCTCATTAACGAGGGGGATGAAACATGGCCAGCAAAAAGAGACCTTGAATCTTCTCGTGTTTGATGGGCGTGACAGTGTACTGCACAGCTTTGGTCAGCGTGGGAGGGGGGGGGGGGGGGGGTGGATCATTTGACACAGCCTTGTGGAAATCCGGACCGCCATCTTATTCAACCCGTAAGATGCAGATCACGGTTACGGGAAATGCGGCTAATGGTAATCTAATATAGGAGCAGATTGAATATCACCCCCTGGTGCTGAGGAAGTGTGTGTCACTTTACACAGTCGGAGATGCGACCCGTTAACCCCGTGGCTACAAATATACGTAACTGCCACCCAGCAATCACGACACATCTACCCAATGGTTGCCCAATGTTGGGCCAACGTCGTAGACGGTGGGCCAACATTGGTCAACCATTGGGTAGATCTGTCGTGTTTGCTGGGCATGCAGTGTTATTCAACTACTAATCAATAATGTTTCAATTGCAAAGTAAGAAGCATACATATCATATACGTACAAACTGTAGGATTTTTGAAGATTCCCTTCCCCCTGAAAATCGTACGTCATCATTTTTCAATTCGTCTTCTTCTTTCCTTTTTATTTAATATTATTAATTATTTATTTTTTTCGAATACTATGCATCATGTTTTGATTATTCTTCAGTTTTTATTCTTCACATTCTTCGTTATTATTTTTAAAATTATTCGTTTCCATTTTTCAATAATTATTTATTATCTTTCAAAAATTCCCCATTATATGTTTAATTATTCTTCATCATTTTGGAATTATTGAAAATGCCCATGATACACGAGCCGGGTTCAATATACATCACAGATCAAACTCTATCAATATTTAAGGGAACACTATCCATTTAGACGAACATGCAGTTAACGCAGAACATTTGCTGGTTCAATATTGGTCCACCGTCTACGTCGTTGGACCAGCATTAAACCAACATAGGATAAAGGTGATCTGGTATCACAATTTAATCGATTGACACGCTTGAAGTAGGCTGTGGTAGTAAAAGTCAATTACAAATTTTGACGTTTTTATGGTCAAATGATGAACAAATTCTTTAGAGCAAGGATTGTTTTCAATTATATTAATTTATCTAACTGCATGCCAAATTTGACACTTTTGTCCGGCATGTAAATACACCAGTGAAATTTGTCCCTGAGCCACCTCACCATGTGCAGCTGACATTTTATTGAAACCAAGATCACGTGATAAAAAAGTAGGATTCAACTATGAATACATTACTATTAGCTTGTTGTATCAAGGAGGGCATAAATCACAACAAATGGTCCTTTCCCAGCAAACACGTGGACGTCTTGACCCAATGTTGTTTCAATGTTGGGCCAGCGCCGTAGGCGGTGGGCCAACATTGAAATAACTTAAAATAACGTAAATAACCCAATTTCTTACTCTAAACATGTTGAAAACCATAAATTTTACTGTCGTTGCTCATATTTCTGACCGCGCAATGCACCGTATGTTACAATTAAATTCATGTTCATACTGATGTAAGTAAGGCGATATTGAATGGTATAAATGTAGCTCGGCCAAGCCAAAGTGCAGTATCTGCTTACTTGCAAAGTAAGCAGATACTGCCTTTTGGATTTGCGCGGCAGTAATAGTTCCCACCTTTGGGGTAGACTTCACAAATCTCTTGATTTACGACACATAACATTACTTCGGACCACATCCGTCACCTTCGGCCCCTTAACAGAGAGGTAAGCTTTGAAGAATATAAATTTATTGCATCTCCATGTTAAACATTCTTCCAGTCAGGTTGCAGCGGATTCAAAATAGTCGGACACTCATTTCCGTTGATCCAGCCCAATTTCCAGATCTTCCACTTTATAATGGCGCTATGGTACTTTCATTGGTCGCGTGGTCGACCGGGGGTCCCGGGTTCGAATCCCGCTGTGGCCGATAAGCTTTCTTTGGAACACACACATATAGTGACCCTGAATCTTCAAATACATGGGATAATGCCACGGGTGTCCGCATAGATATTCGAATAACATAGATGTGGAACTCTCATCCTCGAGGGACTTTTTAAAAAGAAAAATTAAAATTGCCGCTGTGAAATCACTGAATTTATGATATATTAGTCAATAATAATGAGATGGAAACCTACCATATTATTTAAATCATCAGGTAATATAATGTCATTATGTCCGATTCTATCAGACAAAATAAATTACAAGTAAAACATTGAACGTTTTAAGTTTATTTAAAGCCACAAAATGTCAGTCATTTCAACACAAATGAGAACATTCATTTCAATTTCAATGTCAGAAAACAGCTGCAATAGAGACAAAAGTGAAAGCTGAAAAGTCCAAGATGTGCTTTGCTTTTGCCAAATTTTATTATCCATATAAAATTCTCCTCCCAAATTGTATCTGTAGCTTCTATGCACACAGTACATTAGTTTTAGACATGGAGTTTTAACCCTTGTCCTGCTATGCCCGGATATATACGGGGTTAAGGATGTTTTAGATCAATACAAATATCACTTAATTTTGATAAAATAGTTTTTAATAGATGCTTAGTTGATCCAATAATTAAATTTTAGACATGTCTATTTTTCATAAATAGTAATATTTTTCGTCATTTGAAGCTGGAAATTGCATTAGCAATTCCAGCTTCAAATGACGAAAAATACAATTGAAGCAATTCAGCAGGACAAGGGTTAATAGCGATGAACTACATGTATGCCTGGCTGCCTCGATAGTTTTTTTTTAATTTGGGAAAGTTGATAGGGCCTACATGTACATGATACTGTCCCTCATTGTAAACCCGTGATGTTACAATTAAGGGTTGCTTTTAAACTGATCCTTTATTTTTTTGAATGCCTGAAATTATTTTCATAGTGCACAATATAATAGTCAACACTGCACATTTTATTTGTGTCATCAGTACGACACATTCATATACATAATCATATTGACACTCAATCCCTAAAGCGCTAAAATATATTGATATAAACCAATAACTAAAGTTTTTTTTTCAGGTTGAAATCATGATAAATGTCTTTGTCAGCCCTTTTCGCTTCGTTTAAATACCTATGTTATGGGTCTACGGCCATTATGAATATTTAACTCTTTCAGTGCCGGAATCGTCTTTAGACGTTATATTCTGAATAATTCACCCACTTTAAAGCTATGTCTCACTTCCGCGACTCACAAGTGTTAAAAAATACTCCTTTGTTTTTAATTTTAAACCAAACATTTGCAAATCGTGATGGCTAAACATACATTTCGTTCCCAATATTCAGTACCCCCGACAACAGTGATTTAATCGGCTAATACAAAGGTTATTGGTAAGAGTATAGTCAGTGCTTAAACGGTTAAAACATATTTGACACGTATGACATAATATCCACACGTATCTTAACCCTTTAACCGCCGGTGTCGCATATATTCGGGTTTTTATTTTTTATTAGCACATTAAGTACCACATTTTAAATATGTTAAAGATAAAATGTGACATCAACCAGCAAGATTTGAAAAGAGTTCACCTCTATTTTGTCAAATTTGCATAAGTTTCACTCACTTGAAGTTTTGGATCGCGTCAGCGAGACACAACTTCAAGTGGGTGAAAATTCAAATTGAATAATTTGGCGGTTAAAGGGTTAACCCATAAACATGATAAAGCGCCAAATAAAATAATTTTAATTTTCACTCACTTGAAGTTGAGTCTCGCTTTATGTGAGTGAAAGGTACCCATACTATATACTGAATCGGAGACTAAACAATGGCAAATGTTGATGTTTAACCCTTCAAACCCTCACGATGCATCAAAGAATCATTTTGCATCTCCGAAGAATGACCTAATTTTCTACGCCTAGGGTTTTTAGAAGTAACATTTTCATGGGACTGTTTTAATAATAACGATATTTTTTCTTCATTTGCCCCCCACTTAAAGTCGTCTTCATCCGCTACGAGTCGAGGATTGCGACAGCAATATTCGCGGCTTGTTGTGGATGAAGATGGCAATGGTAAACTCAGGTTTGAAAGGGTTAAACACACATTTCATTCCAAATAACAGTGATTTTATCGGCTAATGCACTCTCTGCAATAACAACACGCCACACAGTGACCAAAAGCTGAACTATTAAGTTGGGACTCCTGCTACACCTTTTTCAATGACAACACGCCACACAGTGACCAAAACTGAACTATTTAGTTGGGACTTCTGCTTATGCGCAAACTCGTGCAAAGAGTGTATACAAAGGATTATAACGACTATGGTCGTGCTTAAAGGTGTAGTCAACTGTCAAAATTCGCAGGACAAGGGTCCCCCAGAAGGCAATAGTGCCCGTGGGTAAGCCAAGGCCCTATTCCAAAATAATACTAAATATGCGTTTCATACCCAAAGCCTCATTAAGAGCAAGTTCTCAAATCACAGCAAGTTCATATATACTTGAGCGACATCTATGAGTTAATAATTCAAAGCCCTTGTCTTTTGCCCCTACTTGGTCGCCTACTTGCAAACAAACTGACTGTATTACTGCCAGGATTTGGAAACTGCTTGACCCCCAATTTTGTATTGTCACCCAGTAAACACAAAACATTTGTATGACTTTATGCAATGTTGGACCAACGTCGAAGACGTTGGGCCGACAATGCATACATGTCATACAAATGTCTTGCGTTTGCTGGGCAGGAGGACTTTCTCTCAAACATTGTACATTTATCTAATGTTGGTTCAATGTTGGGCCAGCGTCGCAGACGTTGGCCTAACATTAAAACAGCATTGGATCAATGTCTCGTTTGAGTAGTATCTTGTAATCAGTTCAGTGGCTATATTAATGCCGTCAATCTGTACTCAATAGGCTACTGTTGGCCTACACTTGACCGTCCCAGGCATGCGCGTTTTGAAGCTGAATGATTCTTTAACATCCTGAAACCTTTAAATTATTAAATGGAGTATGGAACATGCATGTAAATATTCCCATGCTACATGCACTTTAATTCTTCCTTTACCGACTTCCCCCTGATAAAACTACCCCCAGAGGTGGCCCCCGGGTACAATACAGGTCATAGCTATGTGCATGAGCACATCGCGCAAATTAAAAATGCAAGAGAACATTGCGTCCATGTCACTGACCATTCTGGCGATTTTAAACCACGCACGTAATGAAATATCTCTATTGCAATTATATATGTACACACGTGAATCTCGCATAAATGCGCATTTGGTGAAGGAAGGTAGTTTTCACATAAATGCGAAATTGGTAAAGAAAGAGTTAAAGAAAGGTGGACAAATACTAAAATATATTTGGACAATGGTGTACAAGTGCGAAACAATATTAAATATTAGCATAATACAGGTATTTACGGAGTTTTTTAAAGGACATTTTCAAAAATATATTTCAACTGAAAGTATTTAATTGGCGCGCACCTAATCATTTGGCTTGAACCAAATTATCATTTGGCGCGCACCAAATCATTTGGCTTGAACCAAATAATCATTTGGAGCGCTTGATTATTTGTTGCAAGCCAAATGATTTGGTGCAAGCCAAATAATTATTTGGTTCAAGCCAAACGATTTGGTGCGCGCCAAATGATTATTTGGTTCAAGCCAAATGATTCGGCGCGCTCCAAATAATTGTTTGGTGCAAGCCAAAAAATTTGGTGCAAGCCAAATGATTATTTGGTTCAAGCCAAATGAGTTGGTGCGCGCCAACTGATTATTTGTTGCAAGCCAAATGATTTGGTTCAAGCCAAATGATTATTTGGTTCAAACAAATGATTTGGTGCGCGCCAAATTATTATTTTGTTCAAGCCAAATGATTTGGTTCGCGCCAAATGAATATTTGGTTCCAGCCAATTGATTTGGTGCGCGCCAAATGATTATTTGGTTCAAGTCAAATGATTTGGTTCACGCCAAATGATTATTTGGTTCAAGCCCAATGATTTGGTTTGCGCCAAATTATTATTTGTTCAAGCCAAATGATTTGGTGCGCGCAAAATGATTATTTGGTTCAAGCTAAATGATTTGGCTCGCGCCAAATGATTAATTGGTTCAAGCCAAGTGATTTGGTGCGGGCCAAATGATTACTTGGTTCAAGCCAAATGATATGGTTCACGCCAAATGCTTATTTGCGAGACACAACTTCAAGTGGGTAAACATTCCGATTGAATAATTTGGCGGTTATAGGGTTAATAGTTTTTTTTTAATTTGGGAAAGTTGATAGGGCCTACATGTACATGATACTGTCCCTCATTGTAAGCCCGTGATGTTACAATTAAGGGTTGCTTTTAAACTGATCCTTTATTTTTTTGAGAGCCTGAAAGTATTTTCATAGCTCACAATATAATAGTCAACACTGCACATTTTATTTGTATTATCAGTATGAAACATTCATATACATAATCATATTAACACTCAATCCCTAAAGCGTTAAAATATAATGATATAAACCAATAACCAAAGTTTTTTTTCAGGTTGAAATCATGATAAATGTCTTTGTCAGCCCTTTTCGCTTCGTTTAAATACCTATGTTATGGGTCTACGGCCATTATGAATATTCAACTCTTTCAGTGCCGGAATCGTCTTTAGACGTTATGTTCTAAATAATTCACCCACTTAACTCTTTGACTGGCAAGCGCGCTTTAAAGCGCGGTCATTCATTAAAGTAAGCATTCATTCATAAAGTGACCAGTAGTAATTCTATAGTGGTAAAATTATGACGTCATAGTTTAAGGCGTAATTTTGATCAAGCATTAACATGTTATCAAATACAAACATATCATTTCTAGAAAGAACCATTAAATATTTTATCGCACAATGTTTTGCGATCGTAAAATAAACATGTTATTGTCTGTATAACTAATATCCTGGCTATCTGGACCTGTACATAGCCCTAACTAATATTCACGCACAGTGTTATTATCATAGCTCACATTGCAATAACGTTGTGCGGCAAAGCTAACGTAGTGTCTAGATATCATGATATCTAAACAAATGCCAAATATACATTAAATTGATACAAATATTTTCAATTTCCATTAAATAGTCTCAAAATTGATATGATTTGATGTTTGTTATTATAAAATGTACATGAAAAATATATGATAGCAGTATAGCTTGTTATCTCTTTGGAAATGGTGACAAAAAATTATTGTAATAGTAATAGATGGTAGAGTAATAGTAACGGTTATAGTAATATAACTCAAAGACAGTAATAGTAATAGTATTAGGATAATTTCACATGTCTGGTCAATACACAAGTGTTAAGTCACAATATGCCATACTATACGTACATGTTCTGTGATATAATCTGTCAATACACTAGTGGTAATATCTAATATTACATCGTTGTCTGAAAATTAGAACGAGTATCGTAACGGTCAGAGCCCGTATTCTCGTACAAGTTACGATGTATCGTAGGCTTGTGATTGGTCGAGATGGCCGTCTCAACCAATCAAAAGCCTACAATATATCGTAACTTGTACAAGAATACGGCTCCAGAGCAGCAACAGCATGAGACGCAGTCGAGTGCTGTTACGCTCTGGCCGTTACGATATGAGTTCTAATTTCCAGACAACGATGTCTTATTCTGTTTATTAAACATATATAATATGAACAACCAGACAGATACTTCATCGTCTCCACAAACAATTACTTGACAACATATTTTGAGGCTTCTCCGATTTTTGTTCTTGCTATGTCTAATGATCTGTAGGCTTAGACAGCGCATTGATGTCTATGCATATGGCCTAGAAACTGGGTCAGTCAGAGCAGGAAAATTCAGACGTTAATCTCTAGGACTCAGTCCTTCAGAATATCATAATTGAACAAATAATTGCACGATGAAAAGCTGCCCTAAGCCTGATAAGACTTTGGCTATGTTTATATTAAGTGATATTTGCACGACCGACAACAACACATAGGCCTATGTTTAATAAGTCACAATATGTCATACTACGTGAATGGTCTATAATATAATTCGGTTAATGTTACTATTGTCAATACACAAGTGTTAAGTCATAATATGTCCTACTACATGTAGATGTTTTGTAGTATAATTTGGTGGATTTTATTATAAGTATGTTACTATACAATATGCCATTATTATGTAATATGCATTGGTGAATGTTACTATATATGCCAATAAACAAATGTTAAGTTATATTTTCTAACTGATGTGTCGAATATATCACACACTAATTGATTTACTTAAAACGCTGCATTAAAATATTAAAAAAATAAAATATTACCATTGGAATCCACACACTTCAAAACATGGTATGAAGTCTAGCGGTCCTCAAACTCGAGTTATCATGGTTATAGACTAACATGTTAATTGTACAACCATGATAACGTGTTATAGCTTAACATTCGTGGGGGGCAGTAACCGCACAGGTCAGAAAAATACAACGAAAATAGCATTGGCAGAGACAACTGCTGCATCAGCAACATGGTAAATGTGGATATCAAATGTTATCTTCAACCTAATTATATAATAATCATTATTTGCAAATTTAATTGTGTTACAACTTATGGGAGTTGTCATTTTTGAATTAGTGTGAATTACACTACTGCTGCGGTGTCACCGGTCTAGACATTGCTCATACTGGGTTTCACTTTAATAATTGGCGACGGGGCACCACCAAGTCAATTAAACATCTCATCTCACCAAAAGCCAGTGTAGTCGTTTCAGCATGTGTGCTCCCACCAAATTGCGTATTACTACGCTGGATCAACGTTAAACCAACATTGATTCAACGCTTCTGTCTCCTGGGTACATGGCCCATGCTGACATGCGATTTTTGGAACTGGAATGCTGCCATTATTCACAAATGGTCCAAACCATCACAGTGATTGAGCTGAATGAGATCACTGTACCCACAGTAATTATGGATGTGTTTTCTTCAAAAGTATCAACAATATATTTTTAGGTAGAGCAATATTGTGGCTAGACCTTCTGCCTTCATGACATGACGTCCACATAGGGGCTTGATTACACAGAACGATGTAGTTTTTTTACCGGCATACCCACTATAATCTGATAATTGGCTAAAATTGCTAAGTTGTTATAGATGTGAGTATCACAGAGCACAACTTGAAACAAGGAGGGTTAATCAGCTTTTCTTGTCTGTCGTTTTGGTGGGTTTGCTATATGTGGTTTTCTTGGTTTAAATATCTGTCTTTTCGTAATTTGCTGAGACTGTAATTTTACTGAGTCTATACTTTTTTGTTGATAAGTCATGTAGGTACCACAATATAATCCCTTACATTCAACCAATAAAATCTGCCTGCATTGCTGCATAGCCATTATAGGTTACAGGTTCAATTCTCCAGAATCTTGCTGAGACCACCCTGTCAAACCACCAGGTGAAGAGCATACCATCATACACAGCCTGTATGTCAGTACCGATATAAGACCAGGTGGTGTCATCAACGGAAGTTGACACGTGGAATGACGTCACAAACTGATCACTATGCTGATAACATCGTTTCCCTATCTGAACACCAATTGCTCCACGGCTCTGTAGTAAGTCAAACTTGATCCATGGCGAGAAATCGCTGGCAGATTTAACCCATGCACATTGTTCACCATAATAGTCAAATCTGATCTTCTCCTTATCAAAGTAAGGAGCAAATATAGACGACACGGTGATCTGGCTGTCCAGGGGAGCATAAATTTTCACTAGATACATCAGGTTTGTAATGAACATTCCATCCAGACACCAGTCAGCTTGTGTGTCACAGAGACTACGCTTGTGAGCCAATCCTGACTCAGAGATTTTTTCCCAGTCATTCCACCCGATTTTTGCGTTTAGATTACTCTTTTCAGAGTCACATGCACAGTAATATCTCGCAGGCCCCAGTGATAAGGGCAGGCATGTCATATTGTTAGAATCATCTTTACAGCCAATATTCAGCTGGCCTGGAGCTGAATTTCCTGATCTGAGCCTCTCGAAGTCATCTTGATTATTTAGAGTGCACGGTATAAGCTTGTTTGTGTCCACGGCATGGCATGGTGGATTCGACTGATGAAGAATAAAACCTCTTAGAGCTTCTTGTTTATGATACAGACTTCCCTCCACCACAAAGAGTAACAAAAAAAGAACTCCCCACATACGTGCCATGCTGATAAATTGTGTTTATTGGTGAATAAGTACACAAATATGTCTGCGTGTGGCTGATGTTATGATGTGCTTAGTAGAATGGGCCAAACGCTCCAAGGGAGCTGCTTACTCTGTCGGTTACTAAAAATGTAGTTGATGAATGTATTGATCGAGTGAGGACAATAAAAATGACGATAGCACATTTATTATTAACGGTCTGTCTGGTGCTTTAAAGCATTATGGGCTTGGACATTAATACATGATTCCTACCCGTGCAATGGCTATACTTTTTTGAGTGACATTGCACCATTTTGATCTCAGTGGCGCCAACGTAGACAGCGTTATGCTGAACAGATCATACATAAACTATTCATTGTTCAACAGTTTTGTACTCGAGCGGCAGCAACTGCATTCCCAGTAGGCTAAACACGATACATTGTTCCTATGTTGGAACAATGTTGGGACAGCGTTGTAGACATCCACATTGGATCGACCACTGTGTCGTGTTTGATGGGCGTTCTCGTCTGGTTGACATCTTTGAATAGTTTATACAGCGTTCTGAGAACTACCATCGATTGGACATGGCTGAAGTCAATTATAAAGGCTTAGCATAATGAGGTCAGTGGGTGATTCGCTTTCCACGCCGTTGGTCCATTTTTTTTTTAATATTTTAATATGATTTTAATTTTGGGAAATTTAGAACTCTGGTCTTGACAAAAATCATGACCTTGACATTTAGTCATTCAAAAACCTTTACCATTCGATTCAGCACCCCCCAAAAACATATTTTGGGTTTTTAGATCACTGACCTTGATAATAAGAGCACGGTGCCGTTGTGGAAATGAACGAATGAACGGTTAAATAAGTGAAATGGACGAATACAAAATTATGTTCGAAAGAGCGGACGAGTACATTAATGAAGAATGAATGAATTGATGAAAAAATAAAACTGGATGAGAATGAAACAAATTTATCAATCAGAATGGGTATGGAAGCATGTGAAAATGAAGGATAAAATAGATGAATTAGAATGACAATCATGAATGAAGAGTAGGAATTTCCTTGATAATAAAAACAAATGAATAACCAAAGACAATAACAAAGACAATGACCCTAGCTGTTCTCACTCCTACAGGCTTTATTTGACGTTTAGGCATTGGTAGGTATATGATATGCATGTAGTAGGTAGTAGGTCTATGTAGCGCAGGTAGGTAGGTAGGGTTTAACTGTAAAGAAATAAAATAAAATACTAATTCCTTTAAAATTATTATTAATAGCCATTGGCCTACACATATAGTTCACTTCGAAAATATCAAATTACAACGTTAAACTTAATAGCAAGAAAAAGATAAAATACAATAATTATTAATAATTCTGATCGCACACAGCATGTTCGACTGTACCTGTCAAACCAGAACAAGTACAGTGGGACCTGCTGCTCGCTCAAAGCGCCAAATCAAAACAGATACCGACAATTCTAGGAAAATACATTGCTTAAATTCACACACATTTTACTGAAAACCGAACAATATGAATAGCAATAAAACACATCCTTTTCTTACCACAAATTAGGGGCATTATCTTTGATTATGACATTTTCATGGGCAAATATTTGGATGTCAAAAATGTTACTGTCATGGCTGAACGACAGGTTGAACAATAAAACGTATCACCGCACAAAAATGTTGAACAAGATGAACAAGTAAAGTAGTGCTGCACAGTTTTTCACAGGCAGATCAATTATCGTTTGAAACATACATGAAAGATTATTTATTAAAGTTAACTGACAAAAATGTGTTTTAATAATATTACATGAAGAAAAAACATAACGAACGAATAATGTACGTATACTCAAAAATATTTCACACGTACAATTTCATCTGCGTTTACAGACCGTCATCGCTTTTGCAATGTAGGCCTACGTACAGGTGTAACGCCCACTGGGCATCCACTGGTACTTTGACACCCTACGTAATGATGGCGAGCTAGATTTCCGTCAACTTCTATTAACCGTTTAACCGCCGGTGCCGCATATATTCGGGTTTTCGTTTTTTATTAGCACACTAAGTACAACATTTTAAATATGTTCAAGATAAAATGTGACATCAACCAGCAAGATTTGAAAAGAGTTGCCCTCCATTTTGTCAAATCTGAATAATTTTCACTCACTTGAAGTTGTGTCTCGCTGAAGCGATCCCCAACTTCAAGTGATTAACAATTATTCAGATTTGACAAAATGGAGGTTAACTGTGTTCAAATATTGCTGTTTAATGTCACGTTTATCTTTACCATGTTCAAAAGATGTGGTCCTTAATCAGTTAAATATGTATAATAAGAAAAATAAAAAAAGCGAATATATCCCAGTAAACACAAGACATTTCTATAACATTTATACATTGTTGGACCAACGGCGAAAACGTTGGGACGACGCTGTATAAATGCTAAACAAATAGTTTGTGTTTGCTGGGATGCATCAAATAGACATAGTTTCTTACATTACTTTTTATTTCAAGCCGGAAATGTTGACGCTATTTCCAGATTAAAATGGACAAAAACCTTTAACCGCTAAGCACGATTATAGTCGCTCGCTGACTTTTATGAGCAGGTTAAACCAGTTATATGAGCTTAAAGCTGCATAACTGTTTTGTTTATTTTATTCAGACGATTAATCTATGGAGAATGGTGTTTTATTTTTTTATTTTACTGCTCCGGTTACTGAGTTATTGAGGATTTAAGTTTTTTTTTTTTTTTAATTGTTGCCCCACCAAAACAAGCCTGATCACAGCGGAGTAAGACATACTGTCTATATAATCAGGACATTAAAAGTACCAAGTGGCAGATACGGTCATCATAGAAAAAAGAGAGGAAGACTTTTAAAATTATTGTTATTTTTTAAGTGATCATAGATACATTTCACAGTACAACGTGTATTGTCTCCTATCAGTTAGACATATCTAGAAGTTATTACTTTGTGTGATATGGAGGATATCTGCATGTAATGTTATGTTTAATATCGGTACCGGTATGGAGAATGTCGCTCACTTGAAAAATAGAACTCTATTTCGGTAAGGTGCTTTTAAGTGTGGGCCAGCATCAGAGCCTTTGGCCCGCCATTAAGACGCTCTCCCCAGACCGTGAGAAATTGTACTCGGAATTGACATCAAATTCAGTGATGTAAATCATCGTTTTCGCTCTTTGGATTTTCGTGATTTCCTTGAAGAACATTTGGATTTTTTTATTAGGTATCTCATGGACATTTCAAAATATAGTCAAAATGCTACTCGACAATATCAGACTTTATTTTATTTTATCGAAATCATCACATACAGTGATATACATCGCGCTATGCGGCAAAATAAAATAATATTTAAAAACATCAGACTTTACTGTAACCGATTTGACCCAGTATCCACCATTTAGATCTGCGGCTGGTTATGGGGGCTTTGTATCTCAGCTAACACGAGGCATTGATCCAATGGCAGAATAATGTCGGCCCATCGTCTGCGGTACTGGCCCAACGGTATGCCGATTCTGTTCAGCGTACAGTACTGATTTAGCAAAATGGGACAAGCTTTTTCAGTGGGGCTAGCCCCGGCTAACGCAGGCTAGCCCTGGGCTAGCCCCATGTTCTCTCCCCACCCCATTTGGGGCTCGCATGTATGCGCCCAAAGTTATAAAATCCTTTAGCCGGGCCGCAATGTGCGTTTTGGTATAAGTTCATATAACTGGAGCCGCGCTCATATCGCCGGGGCTCAAGCCAATCTAGAGCCTCGGCGAATTGAGTCAACGCCTGTATGTGTTAGTCAGGCGCGCTTCTCGTCTGGTCCAGTTTCAAGCTCGACCGGTGCGCCGGGCGAGCCTGACTTTCCAGGTGCCTGCTTTTTCATCTTCAGTTAGGTCTATTCCAGTGACCGTAGCTTCATAAAACCACCCATTTTCTGTATTTATACACTGAACTACTTTTCCGATACTAGAGACAAGGTTTAAATGCTAAAGGCTAAATGCTAAATGGCTAAGCAGAAATAAATGAGGACTGCAACAGGTCTAGATGTATACGCGTACGGACACTCAATTATTGCACGTTTAGATCAACTCAGAGCTGTTTAGATGATGCTGAATGTGGTCAAGCTGAGCGCGCCCTGTCTTGCCCAGAGCGAGCCTGGCCAGCCCGGCGAGATGACACATGGTTCACAGCATCCATGCTAGCCGCCACACAGTATACTGGGTGCAGGCCCAAGTAGGATTTGGGCGGGTATATTTTCCTGGCCCGAACCGTGTGGGGGCTCGAGCCCATTTCATGCGCTGGGCGCAACCAATTCTGCGCCTGTCTCGCCGGGCTTGCGCCCGGGCTAATGACGGGCTGGCCTGCGTTAACGCAGGCCAGCCACTGATGAAAAATCTGTCCCATTTTGTGAAATCAGTACTGTATGTGTTTGCTATTAAGGGGGTGGTTTCGTGCTGGCCAATGTAACATTATATTGGCCCATAACCTCACCGTTAAGACATGAATATTGTACACACACCGAATCACTACTTAATAAAACTTGATGGTGTACCGCATGGTGAACTAATTCCGCTACATTTAGGAAAATGTTATTAGGAAAAACGTTACGTTCTGAATGCTGCACATCGTTACTGCTTTAAAAGTTGTGTTATAATATCCCTTTAACCGCTACGTTCTTCACTTAATTTTTCACCCACGTGAAGTTGTGCCTCACTACCGTGATCCACAACTTCAAGTGGGTAAAAAATACTGATAAAAACCCTCATCTATATTATTTTAAATAGACGTCGATAACGTGGACAGTGCCAAGTTATGAATCTCCGTAATTATCATGTTAGTGATCTTATCCTGTATGTATAGAAATAGCGAACAACGATAAACAACCCTAAATACAAGAAATGATCCAGCACTTAAACACTTTGTGTTATTTGCAATTGTATATTACTACCAAGCAACTGTCATAATATTATGTACGATATCAATATTTAAAGATAATTTATCGCCCTGTCTGGTGGCACTGGAACCAAGTTTATTATATAGTCTGACGCAATTAGCTTGCCTGAAAGTCTAAATTAACCATAAGGGTTTGGCCATTTCTGTGCTTGTGCTTCTGATTGATGTTCTCACAGAAAACTATTCTTTTTTTGTTAAAACACGATACATCGATCCGATTTTGAACAAATGTTGGGCAATCGTCTACGACGCTGGTCCAACATTGGTCTAACAATTGGTCGATGTCTCGTGCTTGCTGGGCATGGTGTAATTCATAATCTGGAAGCTGGGGGTTATGTAGCGAATTTTGTATTATTTGAAAGAGATCCGTTTTCTAACTGAATTGTACACAACATCACCCGATAAATTCCAATATATCTTCTTCCAGTAGCGCAAATAAATATTATTTATTAAATTTTTATGGTAGCAGGAAGGTGAATATAATGTTCAAAGTACGTTTACTTGTGAATTGAAATCATTATATAATATATTATGATTATACCAGTTACAAAGTAATTTCATAGTATACATTCAACTTTCAAGTCAAAAGTGACGCATCTATATGTGATTGTAGACTTTCAGGGTCAAGGACAAAATGTATTATCCCCATACCATACCATTTTTTTATGATAAGGATGATAAGGTAACGTATGTCATGTTTCAAGTCTATTAAGTTGACGCACATATCCTGATGATACCGTTTAAAATAGTTTCAAAACGTAAATAATTTTGTAAAATAAAATTGCAATATTATCATGATCATAATATCCATATTAAACGGGACGTTTTTGCTTATTACCATTTATGGTATCAAACATATCAAAGGGTGGCTGATAAGACAGCGTCTCGACAATTCTGCCCTGCAAAACCAAAATGCAGTGAAAGCTCCCTTCTCAAGTGCGCTGATACTGCCTATTCATTTGGCTTTGACGAGCAGCACTGATATTGCAATCTGAACCTACGGCGTATATGGGACAAAGGTGTAGCGCACAGTGGTAAAGGTACTGTTATGATTACGATTTGATGAAAGGGGCGTTCTTCTTATCATTTGCGCCGGGATAGTTAGAATGGCCACACCAGCATGAGATCTCGGTGGTCAGCGATGTCCCTTCTGGGATGTGCGGTGTTTGCCGCCTCGCTTATAGCAGCAGGTCAGTTTGGTTTTCAACCCTTTAACCCTGGAAAGCATTTAATTGTATAATTTAAATTTTCATCCACTTGAAATTGTTACAACTTCAAGTGGATGAAAATTACTCACACATGTGTAATTTAATTTAAAAAATCCTAATCAAGTGAATTTAATGCCAATTTTTCTTACATTCTTTCTTGTTTTCAGCGAAATAAAAGGACTAAAAGCGATCAGAGACGTGTTTAGCACTTAAAGGGTTAACCCTTGTAACACCCGTGTACAGTCACTGTGTATATGAAGCATATTCTGAATAAAAGTAGCTCATCACAAAATTATAGTATTCGTCAAAATAACTACGTTTCAAGCTTCATCATTCATGTAATAAATATATTAACCCTTACAGTGCGGGGATCAACTTTAGTCGTTCGAATCTGACGTCTGTAGGCGTCAGATTCGGACGACTAAAGTCGATCTCCGCACTGTAAGAGTAAAACTCTTTCTAATGGCCGTAGACCCATAACACAGGTATTCAAATGAATCAGAAAGAGCTGACTAAGACATTTATGATGATATCAAATTAAAAATGACCCTTTGGTATCCATGGCGCTTTAAGGGTTAATACAAGAAAAGCATATTATGTTATCACACATAAAATCGGCGCATTTTCATTCACCTTGAAACTAGAACCGCGTAACTAGTGATAAGGAAAATATATTGTCAGCCGCTTCAAGTGGATACAAATCACCTATGCACATGTATAATTTAATTCAGCGCATATATGCCAAGAAAAGTTGTAATAACGTGAAAAATAAGTTCGTTTCAAGCTTTATTTTAAAATAATTACTCCACATTTGGCTTAACCCTTTCAGCGCGGGGACCGATGTTAGACGTCAAACTGTCACGTTTCAAGTCGATTCATGCACTGAAAGAGTATAAATATTTCTAATGGCCGCAGAGACACATAACATAGTTATTCAACTGAAGCGGAAAGAGCTCAGACCTTTATGATGATATCAAATTGAAAAAACCCACTTGGTTTACTTTGTCTATGTAACCATAATTCAGCGTTTTAACCCTTTAAACGCCGGTGCCGCATATATTCGGGTTACCATTTTTTATTAGCACAATACCACATTTTAAATATGTTAAAGATAAAATGTGACATCAACCAGCAAGATTTGAAAAGAGTCGACCTCCATTTTGTCAAATCTGAATAATTTTCACTCACTTGAAGTTGTGGATCGCGTCAGCGAGACACAATTTCAAGTGGGTGAAAATTCAGATTGAATAATTTGGTTATTAAAGGGTTAAGGATTAACGTTGGTCAGTGCATGAGGCTGATCCAGATGATAGCACATAAATCTGAAGACTTGTTGGCAAGTTAAAAAAAATTCCCATAAAAATTCGAAAGTGGGTTGGTGAGTATTTTGTACATGTTTCCAAAAAAATAGATAGTGGGTGGGTTGGGGATAGTCTGGCCAATCCGAGTTTTTCTCGGATTTGTGGACTTTTTTTAATCTAACAAGACCCCTAAAACTAATGTAATATAAGTTCATATATGTTGAAAAACCTGTATGGAAAAAGATAAGTAGCAATGTATGTGTTTTACACACCTTAACATATTTAATTATTGAACAAAAAGATACACCTGGTCACATTTGATACAATCTGTGCTAATGATGACAGTGAACAACCTGGATGTAAGGAGGGTGAATACACATAATTTGTAACATTTTATGCGCAATCAATAAACGGAATTGTAATCATAGTGTATCCAGTGATATTAAGCGACTGTTTTGGATCGGCGGTGTTCACAAGATGAATATCTTTAACTACAACACCACAGTATTATGAGTGTGTCTGTTTCTCTGAAGAATGCCTTTAATTTCATACATCTACGGGTTTTAGAACGAGAATTTGCATGGAACTTTTTTAATATTAACAATTTCTTTTATTCATTTGTCACCCACTTCAATTCGTCTTCATCCACTAAAAGTCGAGAATTGCGAATTGCTTTTAGTGGATGAAGATGACAATGGTAAATTCAGGGTTGAAAGGGTCAATAGGCTCATCCTATCACTGTTTCACATGGATTTATCATCGTTTCGTCAGCATCATAATAATTTTCTTTCTCATTTTCACGTAATGAAAAATCAACGTCTCGTGTTTGCTAGGGCTTATCTCTACACCGTCATCCCTTCTGCCTAATGTTAAAATCAACATAACACTGGTATAACAGCACAAAATTGTTATAGGTGAGATAGCCACTGTGATTATAAGAGTAAGATAAAGTTTCAATAATCATGATATTTAAAGCTATTCATGTAAACATCTCCGGAATCGTAAACATTATTTTGGTTTTAAAATACGAAACAATCTTTTTTAAGTGGGTGGTCAACTACAAATCATACATACAAACTATTGGTTACCTTGTTACACCAAGCTAAAGTGTTTTTGAAATTAAAATAGACACCTTCGGGAAACGTGGCCTTCACCTTTACATCACTGTTCACACATTTAATGGAGGAATAAAAAAAAGGCAAAAAATGATGGCCTACTGAGAGATAGCTAGTAATATTCAACTATTAAAATACACATAATCAGTTAATGTGCTGTATAAATCGCAATCAGACAATACAACGTTAGTAAGCATTGATTTTAATTAAAAAAACAGCGATACAGGTCGAAATAGAATACGTGAATTTACATTCAAGTGTGTGTAGTTCATGCACATTTTAAGCATTCAAGTAAATTATTTAAAATTGTAAAAAATATGGGTGAGTAAAACAATAATCCTTGGTAATTTTGTTACGATAAAAATGGCAATTTTTGATGCTGAAACACACATTTTATTTACAGTGAGTTAAGCTGCCAATGGATTAAAAAAACGATTATAGTGGTACATAGCGTTTAGAAGGTTAACCCTTTGAGTGCGGGCGACGCTTTTAAGGCATTCATACTGTTTTTCCACAACTAAAATTTGACAGAAATTGAACAAATATGCATGTATAAATCTTGAGTAAAGCCCCCATTGTGAAATTTAGCAGGTTTAATTTTTAAGTGAGGGGGTATTTTCCTTTCATTTGAAGTTGGCAATTGCGTGAGCAATGCCAGCTTCAAATGAAAGGAAAATGTTAAGTAGTAATGAAGCACTTAAGAGTTAATAATGTTATGTTTAACGATGCATTATATTCTACCAGCTGGAGCTAGATCGGCCTTCAGAACTATACAGCAACTTGTCATTGCCATGCTACAGACTGATATGAGTCTAGAGTGTAGTTATTTATTATGCTTTTGTGCAACGTTGTTCGCTTGTTATGTCAAAATAACTGTTGTACTAAAAATGCTGCCATTTCCATCGCACTCGTCCCAGCTAGATTTATTTGGCATAACAATGTGGCCCATATGCATCGAAGTCTTCATCTTATGTACCAGCTTAATCACGGGCATGGATTAGTTGACATTACCACGTGGTCAACAAACGCGATTTTAGATTGGCAACATGTACAGGTTTTCAATGGGAATATAAAAATAAACAAAACAAATTTAATTGATTGTCAAACAATGAACACACAGCTGAAATAAAATGCACATTATGCCCATGTTTTTTGTGATAATCGAGCAGCATTCACTTGGATTTTTTTAATTATTTATCATGTTTATGTTTAATTTTTGTTCAGCTCTTTTTGACATTCATTCATTCATTCATTCATTCATTCATTCATTCATTCATTCATTCATTCATTCATTCATTCATTCATTCATTCATTCATTCATTCATTCATTCATTCATTCGTTTATTCATTCATTCATTCATTCATTCATTCATTCATTCATTCATTCATTCATTCATTCATTCATTCATTCATTAATTCATTCATTCATTCATTCATTCATTCATTCAATTATTCATTCATTCATTCATTTATCCATCAATTCATTCATTCATTCATTCATTCATTCATTTATCATTCATTCATTCATTCATTCATTCATTCATTCATTCATTCATTCATTCATTCATTCATTCATTCATTCATTCATTCATTTATTCATTCATTCATTCATGTATTCATTCATTCATTCATTCATTCATTCATTTATTTATTTATTTATGCATTCATTTATTCATTCATTCATTCATTCATTCATTCATTCATTCATTCATTCATTCATTCATTCATTCATTCATTCATTCATTCATTCATTCATTCATTTATTCATTCATTTATTCATTTAATTATTCATTCATTCATTCATTCATTCATTCATTCATTCATTTATTCATTCATTCAGTCATTCATTTGTTCATTCATGCATTCAATCAATCATTCATTCATTCATTCATCCATCCATCCATCCATCCATCCATCCATTCATTCATTCATTCTTCATTCATTCAGTATCCATAGTAGTTATCTAAATAATTCAGCCCATTAAGGTTTAACCGTTGACCTTCAAATTGTCAAATCTCAATAATTTTCACTCACTTGAAGTTTTGTTTCGCGTCGGTGAGACACAACTTCAAGTGGGAGAAATTAGAATGAAATTTGGCGGTTAAAGGGTTAATATGCTTGATAACTGTTATCGATATCCAAATGTAAGAGAAAAACCTGATTGTGATGAATTATACCACGTTCCTTAATAGTGTCGCCGGTCACTCAACGTGATAAGTAGGCCTACCCTTTGACCAGGAGATTCTGCAGATCATCAGCAGATAAACAGAAAATGCCCGTCATTATTGGTGATGTCACACTAACAATGAATCACTTCACCTGCCCCCTCCACTCCTGATTCTCCTGAAAAATTACAACAAATAATTATTCAACATGTTTATAATCTGTGATGTGATAAATGGATAATAAACATAAATTCTTATAAGTCACAATGGCGTGGGGCCCTGGGGTAGTGGTTAGCACCTCTGCCTTACAAGCTAGAGCTCGGGGTTCGGTTCCCGGTCTCGGCGGTTTGAAAGAAACAAAAATCTTTCTTCCCCATCCAATCCTAAAATTCAGTATTGTGGGGAGGCTCCGTGACCGATAGGTAGCGTGCTCAGTTTCAGACCGCCAGAGCTCGAGTTTCGAATCCTGTGTCCGGAGGGCAGTGTTATCTCATTCATCTCAGGAGGTTATCCTCGCTCAGTTTAGCCTATTTTCATTTCATTTATAGGACACAAATTGTTCATTTTCGTAACAAATAAACACCTAAAACTGATCATATATTTATATTTGGTGATGGCACACTTAAAGTTGTTTCGTCTTTTAAGTATTTAGGAATGGTTTTTCACGAACATATAGATTATAATGCATGTGTAGACATATTAACAAGCTCAGCTAGTAGAGCTCTCGGATCAGTTATAACAAAGTTTAAAACATTTAAAGACGTCGGTTTTGACACTTTTAATAAACTTACCATTCCTGGTGATCTCAATTACAGATTATTGTTCTAGCGTTTAGGATTATGGGAATTTTACAGAAGCAGCTAATAGTCAGAATAGAGCATTTTGTTAATTTTTAGGCGTACACTGCAAAGCTCCATTAGCAGGTCGTCAAGTTGATAACACCAAGGTATGGAAGACATTTGTGTCAAATTAGGTTCTGGAACATGTTGACTGGAATGGACAATACAAGGTTAACAAAGAAATTGTTAGGCCTATGTGGAACAGAAAAATATGTATAAAAATTGGTCTTCTGACATGAACAGTCTTCTGTCAATTGATAAATTAATTGTATTTGAAACTCTTGCATTAGATAAAAATGACGAACGCGATCTGTTGACCCAGAAAATTAATGATAAATGGAAAAACTGATATATTGTCAAAACCGAAATTGCGAAAATTAACATTTAAAGTTGTTTACAGACAGAAACAATATTTCATGACATAAACGATCATTATTAGTTCAATTATGATACAGAATACTACCGCTTGAGATTGAAATAGGAAGATTAGGAAGTATACAAGTTGATAATAGACTGTCTAAATGCCGATCTTGATGTACAAATAAATTTGTAAATATTATGAGTACACACTTTAAATTTATTGTTGCTTATATAGAACAGGAAGATGTATAGGATGACGCCCGAGGAGCTCTACATTCTTAGCTGTGAAAAAAATCAAGGCCGAAGGCCGAGGCCTTCTTCACAGCTAAGAATGGAGAACCCCGAGGGTTTTACCTGACTTAAAACACATCCGACCATAAATGAAGGTCCCTCATAATGAACAGCTCGGTCACACCTGACTGATTATAGCACCATAGCCCTACCATGATATGTCTGATCAAAAATAGCTCTCTCTATTCCCGACTTAGAATGTAGTAAAAAAATGAAATGAATCGGGCTTTATGCCACCTTTGTGCACATATAGGCTAAACTGGGCCAGGAGAACCTCCTGAGGATGGTGAGATGATTGAGATGACACTGTCCTCCAGACACAGGATTCAAAATTCGTGCCCTGGTGGTCTGAGGCCGAGCACGCTACCTCTCGGTCACGGAGGCTCCCCACAATACTGACTTTCACACATGGATGGGGAAGAAACACTTTTGGCTTCTTTCAAACCGCCGAGACCGGGAACCGAACCCCGAACTCGTAAAGGGCAGCGGTGCTAACCACTACCCTAGGGCCCCCGCCCTTAGAATGCAGTGATCGGACAAAGAAAATAATGTAGTGGTGTGTTTCAAACACCAGCAATTTTTATTTGGGGAGTAAGGGAAAATTCCTCGTTCATATCACTCACAGCCGTATACATTAATAGTAACTTTGTGTTAATTTGGATTGACTTATAAGCCAGAAGGCAGGGTAATTTTGTATTTTCACTATGAATTATGTCATGTTTGATTTGCAGGCCCTACATGTCAGTAAAATATATGATTCCATACCATACCATACGTTGAAATAAGAATACATGGTGTTAGTATGTGTTTCTCACCTACGCTATGACGTATGATTATATTATAGGATTTGTTCACACCACTGAAAAAGTTAAATGAATTTAAAAAGCGGCACTAATGCAAAATAAATAAAATTTAATAGACAGAAATGTACAATGGGGAAAATGAAATAAGATTAAAAAAATTTCGTAAAAGTGATATTATTCGTCTGGAGATAGAAATTGCGTAAGAAATGCCAACTTCAAATAAGTAAAAACAAATCACAATGGAAACAAGATCGGCAGTTCGACAATCACATTCATAATTTTACAAAGTCAATACAAGGAATCTGAGTGATGAGTATAGATAGAGTTATATACGATGTGTAACTATTTCGTTATTCCACCTCCATTACCACTACAGTCAACTTGTTTGACATTGCCCACCGTAGTGGACGCGGAATGTAGACATCGTACACACCGTCATGAGTGGACTGGTCAAGACTATGATAGAAATCGTAGTTCGTACTGGTTCCGAGTTATTGACAGCCCGTTTCGCATTGATGCGTATCGCTGTCGGAGTCATCCGCGTTTATTCCGAGATCTACCGTGCAGACCCTCCCGAGTTGTTGTCGGTATTACAAGATCCTCCGAGTTGTTGTTGTTGTGTTGTGGTAATTTCTGGGATGTCGTGTTGCACAAGGGGCATCCGAGTCAGCTCCTTCTTGACTCTATACGCATCCGTGTCGACTCCGCATCGTTTCCGTGTTTTTTCATTACGTAAAGAGATCAGTGTTCGTTCTGCAAATGTAACACGAATGACACATCCTGGATGAACCGCGCTCTGCCGGGGTTCAATCCAACAATATGAAAAAGGGGAAATAGCGCAAAAATCATCAGTAGAATCCGGCTCAGAATCAATATAAATTATTCCAGTCCAAAGTCAAAATCAACTAATATGTCTCGTTATTTATTTCCCTACCTCTAAGAATCTAGATGTCGCAAATAAAAGAAAAATATCAATGTTTATACCAAACACATAGTTACATCTGTTACAGCAAATACGACACAGTGACCCAATGTTGCTTGATATTGGGTCATCGTCTCAGAGGATGGCCCAGCATCCCGGCCCATCATCAAAACAACATTGCGGGAATATAAATTTGTACGCACATATGCCTAAGTTGTCTATGGATTCAATTTTAAATGCTTAAAACGATAATAATGCTTACAGAACATACTGGAATACAACGGGGGATAGTTATAGTGATACAACAGTAGTCTATTCTAAAATAAAAATCCTCCAGTGAGTACCTGGTGATGTAGAATGTTGAGATATGTCCCTCGTTTGGCAGGGCTCAGCAAATGCAAACTCGAAATAACACAACCTATTTTTTTTTAATCGCCTATAACGTTTGTGTTTATTTGTTCAACAGGTGCCAACCCGACACCGCTGGAAGAAAAAACGCCCAAACTTGCTTATTCGGATGGTATGATATACATTTTCATGGAAATATATATTTTTTCAGAAGCATCCAGGCCTATTAATAATTAGCGAAATAATTATGTGCGCATAATTACAAATTAATAATTTAATATTTATGCTACATTTTAATAAGACCTTTTCCCTTCAAGATATCTAATTTATTGTTTTAACTTCGAGGGGTTGCAAGTTATGCACATTTGTTTACTTTGAGACCAAACATTTCATTCCATTTCCCATGACAGGAATATGAGTGACTAGTAGAATATTAATAAATATTCAAATAAAATCGGCTAAAATTAAAACGATCACAGTCGTGATTAGTGGTGATAGTCAATCTGTCAGCCCCTGTTTGTTTGAAGGACAGACTAAAGGCTAAAGACCAAGTTGAAACAAACCCTTGGTCCCCATGGTTTAGTTTCAACTTGGAATCATTATAAATGTGTTAGTTAGCTCTTAACGCTTCATTTGAATACCTGTGTTACGGGTCTACGACCATTATACATATTTTTACTCTTTCAGTGCGGGGATCGAGTTTAGTCGTCAGAATCAGTCGTCTATGGTCTCACCACCCCAAATGTTACTCCCATTGAAATACATGTAAACTTCCTCAATTCCATGGGCCGATTTGACCTCTTTTCGACAATATCCAAATATAGTGCGCATATCATGACAAAACCTGATCTGTCCTTTTTCAAAAACAGGTCCCATATATGTTTGGTAGCCAGACAGATGTTGAGCTACAGTTCATGACGTGTATAAATGTCAGAACAGCTCAAAATTAGCTCTAATTCTTACCCTCTGTTACAGACCAGACACACATCCTTTTAACCCACTGCACCCCTGCGAGATTATCACGAAACAGTTATATCTGATATCCTGCATGACGGAAACAAAGTGTGCTTATTAATTATTCACAACATTACAGCCTGTTTATATATTTTTTTAATTCAACAGAGGTTAGAACAGAAACATTTAAAATATTTTGTGTTATGATTCCATTGTTAGTAGACACCTGGCCGGATTTCGCCTTATTTAGGGTGGTGAGACCATATAGACGTAGGAATCTGACGACTAAAGTCGATCCCTGCGCTGTAAGGGTTAACATTGCTTCAATGACAGGAATAGGATCGCGGATATGAACTATAGAACTCATTTGAACCCATGTTAAGTTGTGTCTCGCTACCGAGATCCACAATTTCAAGTGACTAAACATCACATGTTAATAATAAAATTTAGGTTGCGAATAAATATCTGTGCAGCATATTTCAGATGTATTTTACTTTAAGACGTATGTTCTGAAAGCAAATTGCCGAGCACTGAGACACGCCAAGTACATTCATCGTGTTCACGTGGCATCATCATTGGACACATTGTCCATGGTTTGAATATGCATGATAACTCTATATTACTGATTAAATGTTGATATAACAGATAGGACGTACACAACCGATGATGCGACGTGTATGCAACAGTCCAAAACGTTCGCATTCTACCCTATATTAAACCATTCAAAACACATTGACATAATTATGCGTTTCTAATCTGCAAAACTATATCAAATTTAAACTAAAGAATTATAATTTACATTTGACCTTTAACCTTACTTCCACAGATGACTACTACGCCGTGATGACCAGGCATGACATGCCGATGCACTACGTCACCCTGGCAACAGACAGAGACTACATCGTTTTCAACGTGAAAGTCTGCGAGGAGGCCTACGTTATACTGAGCCAGGATCCCGGAGTTACGGACAGCTCGGCTTACCATATCGTCATGGGTATGGAAAGCAGCAGCAAGACCGAGATCCGCAAGCAGTCTCCGAGCTCTGAGACGATCACGTTCGACACGGAGAACGTTCTGCAGTGCAACGAGAAGGTCCAGATTTGGGTGCAGTGGAATTCTGGTAAGATCGAGCTGGGGACAGGGGGCAAGGTGGGCAGCGATCGCCTGGTGGAGTGGAGAGACGCCACACCCTACGATATCAACGGATTCTCCCTGGCCTCCAGGTACACCACACCGGCTGAGTGGGACCTACAGATCGATTCAGGTGAGATATAATTTATATCGTTATGTATAGGATAAAGCCCGAGGAGTTCGACATTCTTAGCTGTGGAAAAGGCCTAGGCCGAAAGCCGAGGCCTTTTCTACAGCTAAGAATGTAGAGCTGTGCGTTTTTTAACTGACTTAAAACCATAGTGAGGATCCCTCATCCCTCAACAGCTCGGTCGCACCTGACTGATTATAGCACCATAGGCCTACCTTGATAATTGGTCTGTACTTGATCAACAATAAATCTCCATTCCCGGCTTAGAATGTAGTGGTTGGACAAAGCAAATAATGTAGTCGTGTGTTTTAAATTTACTCTCGTTAACCTGTCCGTAACCATAGGTTGATTGTTAGCTTAATGGCCCAGTAAATACAAAACATGTGTATAACAAACTTCCAACATTGGGTCGACGTCCGGTTCTGGCTGGACTGTTGGTGTACTGCACGCGGTTCTCTTGCATAGTCATGCGCATGTCAGCGCATGTCAAATAGTCTGCATGTTTTTTTGCATTTGCTAAACCACTTTTTTCTTTTTTCAAATTTACTTGAGAGTTAAATATGTATTTACAACATGTTATAAACAAAATTTTTTTTTTCACTAAAATTGTGTCTGAAATTATTTATTTCGAAAATACTCCAGTACTCCCCCACCCCTGGTAATTGAATGGTGACCCTCTTATTGAAAAAAATGTTTGTTAAAAATGTTCTCTTTTCCCTGGAAGGATCCGGTGCGCATGGTACGAGTACATGCACACTTGATCTTTTAGAAGGCGAGAATTATGGCTGATCTCAGCATTTGTCACCACATGAAGCTTGATGTGGTGCGAGTGCTGCTTGATGTGGTGACGTGTACTGAGATCAGCCCCTCTTGTCTTTCCAACGATGCACAAAATTATTATCATAAAACGTGTTTTTCCCCGCTCACTCGTATAAAGTTGTATTGTGGACAGCCGCTTTGGCCGAGAAGAAGCGAGTTTTGAAATCCTGCTAAAGCCCCATTTATTCCTTATTTCGCTAATTAATAAGCGATAATTAAATTTAGGGTGCCAGTGTAAGATTAAGAAAAATATGTTAAATGTGTTGTATCAATAATTTTGTGCAATTACCAATAATGTAAATTTAATTAACCATTTTAGCACAAAGTTGAATATTTAAAATGTTCAGCCATCTGAACTTTAATTTGTTAAATAAAGTATTTGTAACAATTTTGTTTGATTTTTGGGACGAACATTCCCAATAGTCGACGATTAAACACTGGCATCACTCCACAGAACCGTTAATTAAAATACTGGCAAAATAATCAACGGTTAGGCCTATTATTGGTTAAATAATCAACCATTATTATCGTAACAATAGTTCAAAAAGTCACCCAGAAAGTTCAAAACATTTCTATAACATTTATACAATGTTGGACCAGTCCAACATTGTATAAATGTTATACTAATGGTTTGTGTTTACTGCATGGGCATTTTTTTGCTTCTCCCTCAGTGAGAGTCCTGAACGTGACCACGAAGGAGGAGGCGGACTCCTACGACCAGCTGTGGGTGACGGCCTCCAGCAGAGACTATCTGATCTACAGGGTAAAGGCCCCGGCCAACGCCCACGTCCTCCTCAGCGACACCATGTTCGACGACAAGGGAAACGTCTACGAGGTGGTGCTCGGAATCAACAGCAACACGGAGTCCGTGATCCGGGAGAGCAAGTACGGCGCCAACGTCGTGTGGGTGAGCACGCCGGACATTCTGAGCCAGGACGAGGTGCGCTTCTTCTGGATCTCCTGGACGGATCAGAAAATACAGGTGCCTTAACCCCTAATCTTTACAGCGCGGGATCGACTTTAGTCGTCAGAATCTGACGTCTGTGGACGTCAAAATCTGACGACTAAAGTCGATCCCCGCACTGTAAGAATCAACATATTTATAATGGCCGTAGACCCATAACATAGGTATTCAAATGAATCAGAAAGAGCTAACTAAGACATTTATGATGATTTTAAATTGAAAAAAACCCTCTAGTCTCCATGAATTTTACAAAAAGAATTAAGCGCTTCAAGGGTTAACCCTTATGCTGCCGGTATATATTTGTTTTCAAGCAAATTTAAAACCAATACATTTAACTCGAATTTATAAAATAATTTGAGGTAGATGTTTAGTTAATCTAATGATTACATTTTGAAGATGAAGGATACGAGTTAAAGCGCTGAAATAAATTAAAAACATGGAAAAAATACCTATGTTATGGGTCTACGGCCATCATAAATATTTTTACTCTTACAGTGCGGTGATCGTCTAAAGTCGATGCCGTTCTGTAAGGGTTAAATTATACCGCCGTGCAAAAGCAAATAGTAGTAGCTGCTTACTTTTCAAATAAGCAGTTACTGCTGTTTGTGTTTGCAGGGCAGCGTACAGATCAACGATATTTCCTAACTCCCTTTTGTCCTTGGATTCCCTCAACTCTCAGTTTACCAAATGTGGCATGATCCATAGAGTTTATTTTACAGTATGTTTTGCTGATACATGCCATTTACGATAACTGAAAACACTTGAGGGAATACGCCACATGGTGCAAATATTTTCCTGGTAGGCCTACACATAATTTAGTGTTAATAGCTTATTTGCACATGTACGTAAATATTTGTGCATACCTAAACATGCGAATAAAGGTATATGTGAATGAAAATAGCATACTTATAATGGTGAGTTCTTAAATAGCGCACATACAATGCTCTGTGCGCTTCACACATATTACCCCTGGTCACTGGACCTGTTCATTCATGTACCATTTCAACTCCCTTTTTGGAGCATACAGCACTTGCAGCCATTTCGGCGCTAGGAACTAGTCGCACACATTGCCATCTCTGTCCTACCAGGTACTCATTTACACCTGAGTCAAGTGAAGCATGTGAGGGTAAAGTGTCTTGCCCAAGGACACAACATCGAAATACATGATATTTCTCTGAAAATCCTGCACCAAGCGGGATTCGAAACCGCACGGCAGGCAGTGACATTGGCAAAGCTCCGCGCTCTAGCCATTGCGCCACGTCCCTCTCTACTTATTCATCTCAACATGCTAATGAATTAGCAACATATCACATTTTCAGGATTTATTTAGATATTTCTGTTGCATTTATTTTTGATTTGTTAAGATGCTAAAATTATTCATGTAATTACTATATTTATGTATTTACATCCAGTTAATTATGCTTAATCTTTACGTTGAACGTTTTGCAATGTTAGACACAACTTGGCATTTTATTTTCTATCTGTGTTTCTATCTGTGTTTCTAGGTCGGTGAAGGGGCCGTTGTTGGAGAGAATATGTTTATGGAACATGGGAAAGAAAATCACCCCAAGTTCGCTGGTGCGGGAATCACTACCGGATGGAACTCGCTGGGGGAATGGCATCTCGGATCCGTGCAGGGTACTTTAAACTACTATTCTAAATAATTTTAACCCTTTGACCAACGTTGCCGATTATATTAGTTTTCTCATTTTTTATTAGCACATCCAATTCCAGCTTTTGAACATGCTAAGGATAAAACATGAAATTAATCAGCAAGATTACAAAATCGGTGACCTCTACTTTTGTCAAATTCTAATAATCTTCACCCACTTTACATTTTCACCCACTTCAACTGGGTGGAAATTCCAATTGAATAAGCATAATTATCCGATGTCTGTGCGAGTATATGTCTAGCAATGCTTTCGTACTCTTGTGAACTTGTATTTAATCTTAAGTTTGTGAAAATGTGACGACCAAGTCGCCACTTTGGTATTAACCCTCTGTCCACTAAGCGAGGTTATAGTTGTTTTATTCGTTTTATTTGGCGCTGTTAGTGGGGATTACATGTGTGTTTAACCCTTTCAAGCCTGAATTTACAATTGTCATCTTCATCCACTACAAGTCACGAATTGCTGTCGCAATTTGCGACTTGTAGTGAATGAAGATGATTTGAAGTGGGTGAAAAAAAAGAAAAAAAAGATAAAAATATTATTAAAACATTTACATGAAAACATTGTTCTAAACCCTCTAGGCGCGGGAGATTATTTGTTATGGAGAGATGCAAAATGATGCTTCAATGTTTCGTGAGGGTTTAAGGAGTTAAACATCAAAACCTTCCAACTGTTTAGTCTCAAATTGAACAAATACGGGTATTTTTCATCCACTTGAAGTTGTGGGTCTTCAAGTGGCTGAAAATTTAATTTGCAGAAATTACATTTTCAGCCACTTGAAGTTGTGTCTCGCTAACGCGACCCACAACTTCCAGTGGGTGAAAATTACTTATATTTGTTCAATTTGAGACTAAATATTTGAAAATCTTGATGTTTAAACACTCATTTCATTTCCAATAACACAATTTTTATCGGTTAATAAAAGATCTTAAAAACGACAATATTCGTGATCAGCAGGCGAATGGTTAACCCTTTAATCGCCAAATTATTTAATTTGAATTTTCACCCACTTGAAGTTGTGTCTCACTGACGCGATCCACAACTTCAAGTGAGTGAAAATTATTCAGATTTGACAAAATGGAGGTCAACTTTTTTCAAATCATGCTGGTTGATGTCACATTTTATCTTTAACATATTTAAAATTAGGTACTTAATGTGCTAATACAAAATAAAAACCCGAATAAATGCTGCGCCGGTGGTTAAAGGGTTAAAAAAAATTTCTGATATGCAAAATGATGCATCGTAAAAGTTAAAGGATTAACCAGTAAGTCATGTCTTTGTTCTGTGAACAGGCGGTATTTATAACTGGAGTGCTTCACTATCAGATGATTCTGTTTTCAGGGGAGAGCTACACGGCGTTCATCCCGAGCTCCAGACTTTACGACCACGCCTGGTACTACACTCAGGGATCCAGCCTGGCGTTTCAGCTGCGCTCCTGCGGCAATTCAAATCTCCTGCTGTCCGCCAAGTTCCGCGACTACTCGGGAGACAGGTACGAGATCCTAATAGGGTCCAGCGGCAACAGCAGGGTGAGCCTGCATAAAAACGGACAGGAGGTGCACAGCGGCGAGTCCACGGACCTCCTCAGCTGCGACAACATGCGCTGGTTCTGGGCGTCCTGGCAGGACGGCGACGTGCAGTTCGGCAAAGGAGAGAAGTTCGAGAACGTCATTCTGTCGTGGCACGACTCGGATCCGTTGAGTATCTTGGCCATCAGCCTGGCCAATAACGAGCCGCAGACAGCCGAGTGGCAGGTGTCGGAGGAGCAAGGTGGGTGATATCCCAGTAAACACAAAACATCTGTATAACATTTGTACAATGTTGGACCAACGTCGAAGACGTTGGGCCGACATTGTACCAATGTTATGCAAATGTTCTGTGTTTACTGGGATGGTCATGTTCCCACGGCAAGCCGATTTTCGACCTCGTGGAAGATAATATATATTTTGGAATCACCAAAAATTCTTGGCAATCGAGTCCCCGATACATGTGAGACATTGTATCTTCACTGCTCCATTGTAGGGCCAATGTGAGTGTCTCATGGGTAAAGCGTATTCTAATTCACTACTTTATTAAAAATATGGTTACAAAAAAAGTTACGAAATGAACCCATTTCAATCTCAAACATTACCACTCATTAGGAATCATCTATTTTCTAAACGCATGTCTCTTTCTCATTTATACAAATTTATGATACTGTCAACGAGTAACACCGCACTTAAAGATTTAAACCACTGTACTATCGTGCAAAACCACAAGCACTAACTTCTTACTTTTCAAGTCAACAGCTACTGCCCTTTGGCTCTGGGCTCGTATTCTCGTACAAGTTACGATATATCGTAGGCTTCTGATTGGTCGAGATGGCCATCTCGACCAATCCGAAGCCTACGATATATCATAACTTGTACGAGAATACGGGCCCTGCAGAGCAGTGTGGTTTTAAAGTAGTAGTCCACTAACACTAACTGTGAACCATTAGCGGGATAATCAGTACTGCTTTTGTCATCATGGTGAGTAAACACGATGATAATGTAATTATAAAAATATATCCCAACAGACGTTGAATCAATGTTTGTTTAACGTCGTCCACTGCCTACGACGTTGAACCAACGCTGAACCAACATTGATCAAACGTCGTGTGTTTGTTGGGATTTTAGTGAGAAGCGGCGTGCTCAACGATAACTTTTTCTGTCTTATATTTCAGTGAGAAACGCCGTGTTCAACACACCGGGAGATTATAAATACGAGCACGCCTGGTACTCCTCCCCCACTCACACGTCTGTGGTGTTCAAGATAGAAGCCTGCGCCGAGGCCCACGTGGCTCTGTCGCAGTATCTGGGCATCACCAGCGTCTCGGCGTACGAGGTAGTCATCGGCGGCTACAACAACAAGCTGAGTGCGGTGAGATCCTCGGTGTCCGGTCAGGACGAGAAAACTGCGAGCACCCCCGACATCTTGAGCTGCTCCGAGCCTCGCTGGTTCTGGATCAGCTGGACTGGCGGAGAGCTTCACTTTGGAAAAGGGAACGTCATGGGGGATGACGTGTTGATCGGATGGAAGGAGGCCAACGTGGGCTGGGTGGAGGGCGTCGGCATCACCACCGCCATGAACAACAAAGGCATCTGGGACTTCACAACAATTTCCGGTTAGATTGTCACTGTGTCTAAAATTGTAATTTTCAGCCACTTCAAATGGTTGAAAATTATTCACAATTTTAAATAATATCACAATTATTATTTGTTGACAGTTTATCACTTATTAGAGTCTCTCAGATTTTCACTGTCCAGCAAAGACGATGCATTTACCCAATTTTGTTTTGATGTTGGGCCGACGTCGAAGACGGCGGGCTAACATCAATACAATATAGGGGAAATGTCTCGTGTCTGCGGGGATATGTCTGAGATCGGCCTTTTCATCCATTTGAAGTTGTGGGTCAACTCAACTTCAAGTGGGTGAGAAATATTCACAATTTTAAATAATATCACACTTATTATTTGTGGCCCATACTATCTATTCTACGGAGCTTTTTAAGGGACATATCCAAAAAATATATTTCAACTGAAAGTATTTAATTGGAGCGCGCCAAATCATTTGGCTTGAACCAAATAATCATTTGGCGCGCACCAAATCATTTGGCTTGAATCAAATAATCATTTGGGAGCGCTCCAAATCATTTAGCTTGTACCAAATGATCATCTGGCGCGCACCAAATCATTTGGCGCGCACCAAATCATTTGGCGCGCATCAAAAAATTATTTGCAGCACACCAAATCATTATGCTTGAACCAGATAATCATTTTATGCCAATGTTGACAATCGGATAAGAATTGACTGAGACGTCTAAATGTCTACGACGCCACCGCAGCATTAAATCAACATTTTGTAATGCCTCGTGTTTGCTGGAAATATACTGACCTGCAAAACCAGCAGGCTGTAACTGTTTACTTGAAAAGTAAGCAGTTACAGCCTGCTGGTTTTGCAGAGCAGCACAACAGCGTATTGAACTCTAAATGTTTCAGATGATTACGTGGTAGTGAACACGCCCTCTGCGTACAAACACGAGTACGCCTGGCTCACCTCGTCCAGCAAGTATTTTGTTTTTGAATTGAGAGCCTGCAAGGACGCTTACATTGCCTTGACCGAGACGCCGCACGTCACCACTGATGGCGCCTACGAGCTCGTGATAGGAGGCTCCGGAAATACCAAGCAAGTATTATACGCTGCGGCGCAAAGGCAAACGGCAGCAACTGCTTACTTTTCAAGTAAGCAGTTCCTGCTGTTTGCCATTGCGCTGCAATATACGTATGTGCATTGGCAAACAGGAGTAACAGCTTGCTTTGCAAATAAGGGGTTGTGTCAAGTTGAAAAAATCCAAAAATCCGAGAAAAACTCAAAAGTGTGTGGGTGGGTCAAGCCACAGCTCGGATTTTTTTCGGGGGGGAAATGTTGTGTTTTTTATGTTTTTTTTGTTGTTTTTTTAGTTGTACATGTTTCAAACTAAATAATAGGGTGTTGGGTGGGTGGGGTCTGGATTTTTTTAACTTGACAAGACATCTATGTAATTGCTATTATTTGCAATTTTGCATCAGCAAGATCTAAAAATATTTGGAATCCAATATTGCAAATCTAAATAATTTTCAAGAATGGGTGAACAATTCAAAGTAAAGCTGAAAACACATAGGACGCGAGCGACACGCGATACGCGATAGCTGCGCGAGCGTCGCGCGACAGATCAAAACACGTAGGACGCGTTAACTCGCGAGCGTTAAGCGTTAAATAGTAGATCTGAGCAATCAACATCAAAGGATTTTCTAAATTAATATTTCAATTTATGCATTCTCGTGATAATTACAGAACTGCCACTTTTGGTCAGTTACGATTGTTTTTAGAATAAAAACATATAAGGAGCATATTTGATCATAAATCTATACGAAGCCAATGAAGCGACATTTGATTTCGCATTAAGTTTAAATTCAATATAATGAGTTTATATATTGAGTTAATAACTCGATATCTTGATTTCATAACTCGATATATTGATTTCAGAACTCGATATATTGACTTTATAACTCGATCAATTGCGTTGTGAACTCAATATATTGAGGTTTCAGCTCAATATATCGAGAAGAGAAACTCAATATATTGAGTTGTGACAACTCAATATTATGAGTTGACACCTCATTATATCGACTTCACTACTCAATATATCCAGTTGTGAGTCCTCATTATATCGACTTCACTACTCAATATATTGAGTTGTGAACCCAATATATTGAGCTGTCAACTCTATCTAATGAGTTGTGACAATTCAGTATATTGAGTTGACAACTCATAATATCGAGTTGTCAACTCTATTAAATTGTCATAACTCGATATATTGAGTTTACAACTCGATATATTGAGTTCACAACTCATTGTAGCGAGTTGTGAACTCAATATATCGAGTTCGTAGCTCAATATATCGAGTTGACGACTCCATATATTGATTTGACAACTCAATATATTGAGTTGTAAACTCGATATATTGAAGATATATTCTGCACTTTTACATATCGGGATTATAAATGTATGCTTAATTGAAACAAAGTTTGTTTTACCGATAACACGTCACCCACACACATTTGCTGGATCAACACGTGAATGTATGGGGAGTCCCCAATAAATCATCACATGCTGACGTCATACTGTGGATTCACCTCGCGTAAAGCTCGCGTCACGCGTTAAATGTCGCTCCAGAAGTGATCGGTGACGCTCGCGTGTCGCGTGCCGCGTGACGCTCGCGAGCTGTGTATTTATGAGATGTGAAATGAACTAAAGCGATTGCTTACGCGTACGTCGCGTGTCGCGTGACGCTCGCGTGACGCGTGACGCTCGCGTCCTATGTGTTTTAGGCTTAAGAGTTATAAACTTTATCTCATCACTTGCTATACGTATGGCTATTGTGTTACCATCTTATTTTATCATTTAGTTTACAATATGGACTCCTAAAGCGCTTAACACGACTAGAGTTGTTCTTAATTTGTTTTGTTTTTGCTTGAAATGCGTGTTTAGACATTTGCAAATGTTTGGTCTCAAATTAAACACATAATAATGGGTCATTTTCACTCATATGACGTTGTGGGTTACGGTAGCGAGACACAACTTCAAGAGTGTGAAAATTAACCATTTACTAAATCAATCATAAATTTAGCGCTTTAATGGCTAACATAATACTATGTACTATTTTGCGATCATCATGTTTTAGATTTTACTTTTGCCTATGATTGGAAACGCTATGACGATCACAGTATATGCCTACTGCCGTGCAAAGCCAAATGCAAGTAACTGCTTTCTTATTAAGTAAGCGGTTATTGCCTGTTGACTTTGCATACCAGAGCCCGCATTCTCGTACATGTTTCGATATATCGTAGCTTGTATGAGAATACGGGCCCAGTATGCTTTGCTAGATACTTATTCGTGACTATATATTTTTACAATATTCAGATCCTCCCTCCACAAGGGCATGTCGGCCGATTCCGAGCCTGTGCATTCCGTCGACACTCCCAACATGCTGAAATGTGACACCCTGGTGGACTTCTGGATCAGATGGGGCTGGGATCAGAGCATCCGTGTCGGACAGGGCCGCCTGGACGAAGGACTCTTTCTGGAATGGAAGGACAGCGACGCACAGAACATCCACGCCATGTCTCTGACCACAGGCGACGGGACGACTGGAGAGTGGCGGTTCAGCTCCAATGCAGGTCAGGTTGATGAGGATAAAGGTCACTGGTATCGTACTGGTGCAGATATTATGACACTGGATTAGCATGATTAGTTCACCAGCTCACACCCTGTGGCTGGTGAACTAAACCAGTGACATAATCTCCGCACCGGTACGATTATAATGACCTTTATCACTTTTCTAGCATTAATTGATATTTAACATAAACTTCGTGGTGTTACGTGAGCCGAAGGTGCGTTTGAAGAATGATCCAGAGCTGTCCTCCAGTAGGCCTATCACAGCCGGGGGTCCAGGAAAAGGTAGTCAGGGCCCCCTGAGAAAACATCGGTATTTGCCATTCAAAATTTACTGGAGTATTGTCATTTATTATCTTGGGTCAGTGCAGGGTCAGTGTGCCCCTCAATCGGTTAGTCGGCTGGTCGGAAGGGGGGGGGGGCTGGGCAGTAGGTTGATTGTTCTGTCAATCAATCAATCAATCAATCAATCAATCAATCAATCAATCAATCAATCAATCAATCAATCAATCAATCAATAAATCAATCAATCAATCAATCAATCAATCAATCGGTCGGTCGGTCGGTCGGTCGGTCGGTCGGTCGGTCGGTCGGTCGGTCGGTCGGTCGGTCGGTCGGTCGGTAGTTCGGTCAGTCGGTCGGTCGGTCGGTCGGTCGGTCGGTCGGTCGGTCGGTCGGTCGGTCGGTCGGTCGGTCGGTCGGTCGGTCGGTCGGTCGGTCGGTCGGTCGGTCAATTAGAAGCTGTTAAGCAGTCAGTCAGTTAGTCTGTCAGTCAATTTGAATTTTTTTTTGTAATTCAAACTGTTTGGGTTATTGACGACAACTGTTTTGTTACAGTTCGTGTGAAGGAGTTTGTCACGCCGTCTTCATACAGCTATAACAACTATAGAATACGGACCACGTCCATCACCTCCACCACCTTCCTGGTGAAGACCTGTAACGACGCCCACTTCGGTTTGATGGAGCGCCTCGGAGACGCCCTTGCTTATGAGGTCGTCATCGGCGGCAGTGAAAACACGCGCACAGCCATAAGACGCAACCGCCAATACGACGAGGCCACGGCGGACACCCCAGGCATACTGGACTGTGACGTGATGAAGCCATTCTGGGTGACATGGCAGGATGGATTGATTGAGGTGGGGAACGGGGCAGTCTACGGAGACGACGTGATACTCTCCTGGCAGGATCCAGATCCGCTGTCTGTGAGTCACGCCGCCATCTCAACTTGGCAAACAGCAGAAGGCTACTGGCAGTTCACGAACTATCCCAGTGAGTATAATTATAGTATACACAGGCAAGTTGAACCCTGTAACCGCCGGTCATGATTATGTTTGGATTATATTCCACTCCCCTCCGATCGGAGAATGGTTCAGCCTCTCACATGACTATATCGACCAATCACCGTCGTCATTCAGTTGTTATTTCAATTAGGGGTAGAATACCAGACTTGGGCCATTATAATCGTCTTTATTTTCTTAGCAAATAAAATATCATAGAAACATGCTAAGGATAAAACGAGACATCAATCAGAAAAGTTTCAAAATCGTTGACTTCCATCGTTTCACTCATTTGAAGTTGTGATCGCGTTAGCGAGACACAACTTCAAGTGAGTGAATATTCCAATTACATTACTTGGCGGTAGAATGGTTAATACCCGGAACACTGATACCAACTATGGCACTATCCTACTAAGTCAAAAGGCCGTAACCGGTAATTTGAAAAATAAGCAGCTACCGCCTTTTGGCGCTGTCTGCGATGGCTCATTCTGTTCGGTTGTGGCTCGAAGAACGCGTGGACTCATTCGATTAGATATAGAGCATTCAGTCCCGACATTAGGCTTCCCTCTGTCGCGATATTGCCAAGATTGTGCAGAAAGCAGAAACTAATACAATGTTAACTCACTTACTGCCTTTTGGCTCTACAAGATTGTATCAGTACCTGTGTGATTTTTAAGAAGAAGATAAAGGTGTCCCACTTTTGTGATACTTGCATATTAATGGTGACTTCAATTTCACAAATGATATTAAATTTTAAAGTTTGTATCAGTACCTTTGTGATTTCAAAGAAAACGAGAAACGAGTCACTTTTGTATACTTGTATAAACAGTGACCTAAATTTCACAAATGCCATTATATTTAAAAAATAACCCTTTCAGTCTCTTGATGTTGTGGATCGCGGTAGCGGGAGACGACGTTACGTGACTAATGGTTAATTTACTCTTAAAGCGCTGAATCATTTTTGTATAAATCATAGAGACCAAAGTTTTTTCCAATTTGAAATCATCATAAATGTCTTAATTAACTCTTTCCGCTTTATTTGAATACATATGCTAGAGTCTACGGGCATTAGAAATATGTTTACTCTTACAGTGCGGGGACAGAGACGTCAAAATCTGACGTTTAAAGTCGATCATCGCGCTGTAAGAGTTAATGACCATACTGTACAGCCACGAAATCACATCGAGATCATAATTATAGTAGTATTTATACAAATGCATCCCTAGTTCAGCATTGTACGCGATGTGATGTTATACCACCACGTGAAGACACATAGCAGTACTGAAATAGTTGAAGTAGGCAGTTATTGTTGTTTATCTTTGCACAGCAGCATATCATACCACACATTCAAATTGAATACAATTGTTTAAACTGAATGTAAGGAGGTAAAGAAATTGGGTTATCAATTTTCGCCAATGTAATGCTCGTTTTCGACAGGTGACAGCATGATTGTTACCACGATAGAAGACTCGTCCGCAAGTGGTCGAATGGACGTGACCATGGTGTACAGTCAGTACCAGAAGTCTGTGACTTTAGACGTGAAGTCGTGCGCCGAGGCTCACGTACACCTCTACGAGTACCAGGCGGAGCCGCAGGTGTACGAGATTGTCATCGGCGCGGAGAGCAACATGAAGACCGTGCTGTACCGCGGGACGAACACGGAGCAGACGGTGGCGTCGGAGAGCACCCCGGACGTGCTCCACTGCTTGGAGTCCCGCGCGTTCTGGATCAGCTGGGACGCCGGCCAGATAGACGTCGGTAAGGGATCCATGTCTGGGAAACGCCTGCTGAGCTGGATGGACGACGACCCACAGGACGTGCACACGGCCACGCTCAGCTCCGGTCCCGGCAGCGAGGGGGCAGAATGGGTGTATCCAGTCAGCTCAGGTAATTCCCAAGAGAAGACACAAAACATTTGTATAACAGTTATACAATGTCGGACCAGCGTCGAAGACGTTGGGCCGACGTTGTATAAATGTTATGCAAATGTTTTGTGCTTACTGGGTTCCCAACAGACACGAGACGTTGAGTCAATGCTGGGTTAATGTGGGACCAGCGTCGAAGACGATGGTCCAGCATTGGTTCAACATCTCTCAATGTCTGTTCGGATGAAGGCAAATATAATCCTTATTTTTCGCTACTTATATAATTATATATCCCACGGTGATTAAAGGGTTATTCAATCTAAATTTGTTATCCCAGCAAACACGAGACATTGAACCACTGTTGGGTCAATGTTGGGCCGACGTCGACGTCGACGGCGGGACAACATTCACCCAACATTGGTTCAATGTCTCGTGTTTGCTGGGATAAATGGCTTAGCTGGCTCGTACCGCTTCATCATGTTCGTGTGAATGCATATTATAATTTTTGGTCTACGACCTATAAATATTAAATTATTTCAGCTTGGGAATCGACTTTTGATGTCAGATTCTGGCGTCAAGTGTATATCCCGGCGCTGAAAGGGTTAATAAATGTACGTCACCTTGCAAAATGCATCACCTTGGAGTGGCAGATATAACCGTAGATGAAATACTTTTCAAAATCAGAGAGTCGTCTCATACAGTTCTAGACATATTATTCGAGTGAGTGAGAAAAATTAATTGCCTTGGCTACAAGACCACGTTGGAAGTCTTTTTACATGATGAAGGTTATTTTTGTATTGTTATTCCATCTTGGCTGCCATCTTTAATTGTATAAAACAATCACGGGAAAACTGACTTGTGAGGTGGATTCTGTTTATGTGGCATATTAAGCTTGATATTTCAATTGGGAAAATATTTAAAAGAACTATCTACAGTACAGTTTTTAAATTATAGGGCCCCACAAATGTACCTTCAATTTGCATCTCGACATATTTTTTGTTGGCAGCTGTCGGCCATGGAGTTGTGACTGATGATTCCTACGACTACTACCGCTACCACAGAATAGTAACTGGACAGACGAGTCTCATGGTTGCCATACAGGCATGCAGCGACGGACACATCGGCTTGTCAGAGATACCTGGTCTCTCCTCCCTGAACATGTACGAAATAGTCATAGGAGGATGGAGTAACACAAAATCCGTGATTCGTCGCGGCAGACAAGGAGCCATTGAGGTGGAGACGAGCACGCCAGATATTTTAAATTGCAACAGTCTCAAATATTTCTGGTTGACGTGGGAGGGTGGCGCCATTGAAGTTGGAGTCGGAGGGGTGGTTGGCCAGTCTCGTATTCTCTACTACAAAGACCCAGAACCTTACACGGTCAATTCTATCACTGTGGCCACGTACGGTGTTACGGGGTATTATGGCTACGTCGCTGCGGCAGGTAAATCGCTCATTTTAAACCCTTCACCCTTTAACCGCCGGTGCCGCTTATATTCGGGTTTTCCTTTTTTATCAGCACATTAAGTACCACATTTTAAATAATTATGTTCAAGATAAAATGTGACATCAACCAGCAAGATTTGAAAAAAGTTGACGTATATTTTGTCAAATCTGAATAATTTTCACTCACTTGAAGTTGTGGATCGCGTCAGCGAGACACAACTTCAAGTGGGTGAAAATTCAGATTGAATAATTTGGCGGTTAAAGGGTTAAAGCGCTAAGATATTTTTTCATTTAAACCTTGGAAACCAAAGGGTTTCCTCAATTTGAAATAATCATAAATAATCATAAATGTATTAGTTAGCTCTTTTTGCTTCATTTAAATACCTATATGTTATGGGTCTATACGGCCGTTATACATGTTTTACTCTTTTAGTGCGGAGATCGACTTTAGACGTCAGAATCTGACGTCTAAAGTCTATCGCCACGCCCCAAGGGTTAACCCTTCGCCCATTAAAATGGACTATAGTCGTTTTAAATCTGTTTTATTATCCGAACAAATTTTGGGACTGTAATGCGTGTTTAAACCCATTTGCAAATGTGGTCCTAAATTGAATAAATATCAGCCAATTTTACGCACTGGAAATTTTGGTTCGCCGTAGCGAGACACAGCTTCAAGTGGGTGAAATTTAAATTTAAATTAGACAACTCAGCAGGTAGAGGGTTAACGCTAGAGTGGAGGGGTGACGTACCACTTGGTATAGTGGCAGATCACACCCTTTGGCTTCAATGGCCGGCCGTGATACGTCATTCTTGCGAGCTCTGTTGTATTTTGAAGGCAATTTTTATGGCGTGGAAACTCCTGATGACGGGACGGACTACGGCTACGGCAGGACGTGGCTGACCACAGAGCTGCAGACGCTGCAGTTTACCGTCAAGGCTTGCCACGACGCTCACATTATGCTGACGGCTGTTCCCGGTGACTACCATGCCGACGACGCTTACGAAGTTGTGCTGGGTGGCAATTCCAATAAAGAAACGTACATTCGGCGAGGCTATAAGGTAACTGTGAATCTTCGGAGTTAAATGCTCCTATCTGCCACTCTGAATGAGTGGCAGATAGGAGCATTAACTCCCAGGCGACGACATGGTGAAAAGCGTTTAATCGTTTTTAATTTGTTTTGTGCACTGCAATCACTTTTCAGGTCAAGTAGAAGATGTCGCATTTTATTCGCCATTTACATTTTATTCGTTATTTTCCCTCTCTTCCTTTACCAATTTCGCATTTATGCGAAAACTACCTTCCTTTACAAATTTCGCATTTATGCGAATTCCACATAATGTACATGCATTAATTGCAATGGAGATATTTCATTGCATGCATGGTTGAAAATCGCCCACCAAAATGGTCAGTGACATGGACGCAATGTTTTCTTGCGTTTTTTATTTGTTCGATGTGCGCATGCGCATCGCTATGATCTGTATGGTGTCCAGGGGCTACTTCAGTCGGAGTCGGTTTCTAGGGGTGGTTTGATCAGGGGGAAGTCGGTAAAGGAAGAGTTAACCGTCGTGCCCAATTATATCAACACATTAGGTACCACCTTTTCAACACGTTAAAGATAAAACGTGACATGACATCAATCAGCAAGATTTGAAAATGGTTGACCTCGGCCGCATTTTGTCAAATCTGAATAGTTCTCACTCACTTGAAGTTGTGGATCGCGTCAGCGAGACACAACTTCAGGTGGGTGAAAATTCCAAATTAAAAAACTTAGCGGTTAAAGAATTAACTTATAATTCCCATCCACTTGAATTTGTGTCTCGCTTTCGCGATCTACAACTTCAGATGTGTCACAATTCCTAGGATTGTGAAATTAAAGTCAGAAAGTATATCAGTATCGTAAATTTGTAACACAATTGTCTGTTGGCATGCTTAAAACCTGGCTTTGCATGTGTTAACACAAACTAGGAAATACTACTAAGGCAACATCGGCGCTCCGAAAGTATTTCTGTCCACATGCATTGCATTGGATGTACTAGTAAAAATTAAAAAAGACACAAGTATAATAGGGAAGGGTGATTAAAGGGTTATTAGCCCACAGCTCCAAGGGTTAATATTACTAATAAGTTTTCTTTTTATCCTCGACTTATTTTTTTCTAACACAATTTGGCTTTTTGCGAGTGCACCCAGCATCCATTTTCTCATGTTTCTCATGCTTCATTGTATATTCGACATAATTTCTAGCAATTGCACTCGTCTGTCAAATGTCAACCCTTTGCTGCTGATCACGAAAATAGTCGTTTTTAATCCGTTTTATTAGCCAATTAAACCACTGTTATTGGGAATTAAATGACTGTTTGAACATCAAGATATGTCTTAAACTAAATAAATGTGAGTAATACTCAACCACTTGAGGTTGTGGATCGCGGTAGCGAGACGCAACCTCAAGCATGTCAAGTGGTTGAAAATTTAAACAATAAGGATAAGGGTTAAAAAGTGACGTATTGTTGTGTTTTGTCCAGGGAAGTCGTGTTGTGGATGTCGTAACACCGGATATCCTGGATTGTGACAATTTCAAGACATTCTGGATCAGTTGGGACAATAACCAGCTACAAGTGGGAGAAGGGGAGCCTTACATGGCAAAGTAAGTACACATTCTACACGCATTGTATTAGGGCGTATCTAGAAAACAGATTAAGGGGGAACGGTGAGGGGGGAGGGGTGAAAGCCCCCAGAAACTAATATTTTTTAGATTGCCACACGATAATTCTGAGCAGTTTGGAGGGTTAGTTTTTCATTTTCGAGGGTTCTGTTTATATTGTTTTTAAGAAATCAGGTCTGAGAAGGGGTAGGGACAAAAAGTCCCCTACCGATATGGCATGTGTTATTTAACTTTTCAAATATAGCCCTTTAAGCACCCTCGTCGTATAAATGCGCCACATTACATGACATAGTTACAATATAATGTATTCACCTTCTAAGTCACTTCTCCGGGCCTTTTCAGCAGACACAAGACGTTGAATCAATGCTGGCTTAACGTTTGTCCACCGTCTACCACGTTGGACCAACGTTAAACCAACATCAATTCAACGTCTTGTGTCTGCTGAGTTTGACCAACCACTGGCCCAATTTAGCCTGTATGTGCACAAAATTCATTTCATTTTTATTTCGCTTCGTCTCTTACAGAATTGCCACCTATGATCTGCCGGAGTTTTTCACTCCCCACACCATATCCATCGCCACAGGCTGGGGCAGCACCGGAGGCTGGGGATTTGTCATTGACCAGCGTGAGTTTCTCCAGTAAACGTGCGACGTCCAGCCAATGTTGGTTTAATGTTGGGCCAGCGTTGTAGAGGGTGGGCCAACAATGGATCAACATTGCCAATTTCGTGTTTACTGGCTGTATGTTACCCAGCAAACACAACGTCTCGGGTTTGTTATAACCGCCGGTGCCGCATATATTCGGGTTTTCATTTTTTATTAACACATTAAATACCACATTTTTAATATGTTAAAGATAAAATGTGACATCAACCAGCACGATTTAAAAAGAGTTGACCTCTATTTTGTCAAATCTGAATAATTTTCACCCACTTGAAGTTGTGGATCGCGTCAACGAGACACAACTTCAAGTGGGTGAAAATTCAAATTGAATAATTTGGCGGTCAAAGGGTTAATGAAAAGAACTGTGCCTTCAATGGTAACGATATATAAATTGGTTTCCAAGTTTGGAAACCCATTTAATGTTGCTACCGTTTCGGCACAGTCTTTATTAACCCTTTAACCGCCGGTGCCGCATATATTCGAGTTTTCATTTTTTATTAGCACATTAAGTACCACCTTTCAAAGATAAAATGTGACATCAATCAGCAATATTTGAAAACAGTTGACCTCCATTTTGTCAAATCTGACTAATTTTCACTCACTTGAAGTTGTGGCTCGCGTCGCGAGTCACAACTTCAAGTGGGTGAAAATTCAAATTGAAAAATTTGGCGGTTAAAGGGTTAAACATCAATTTTAATACGCTATGCGTCAAATTTGATATATTTTATAACTATGTTTGATGTTGCAGTTACTTCACTCACTTCCCACACGCCCGACAACTACAACTATAATCAATTCTGGTTGAGCGTTTCTGGTCGCTGGTTTATGGTTTTCCGCGTGCAGGCTTGCAATGACGCGCACATAGGACTGGCCGCGACAGCGGGCAACTCGGAAAACCGCCTGTATGAAGTTGTGATCGGTGGAAACGGAAATACGCAAAGTTTTATCAGACGTACCCGTCTTTCAAGTAATGAAGCTGTGGCGGAAACACCAGACATTTTGAATTGCAACGAGTTACGTACATTCTGGATTCAATGGGAGAACAACCATGTGGAGGTTGGAGAAGGTTCAGTTCTTAACGAGGGACGATTCATCAACTGGTATGACACCACTGATCCCCATGTTATTACAGCCATGGCTCTCAGTACAGGATGGGGATCAACAGGCGACTGGCAGTTCAGCTACATCAATGGTGGGTCAACGATTTACGTGCCAGCGACGCAATCAACCGATTACCCCACTGAGCAATTACAAGTGCATGCATGCGGTGCTATGATTAATGTCTAACAGGGGCGTAAATGGTCAACAGCAAGGTGTAAATGACCATTCACGCCTTGATGTATACTTCCCTGCAAAAGCAAAATGCAGTATCTGCTTACTTGTGAAGTAAGCAGATACTGTGTTTTGCCTTTGCACGGCAGTATATATGACTTATACATACGTGGAGGATGTTGGTGTTTTAACCCCTACGACGCTGAATAATTTTTTTAAACCATGGAGATCCAAGGGACTTTTCAATTTAAAATTATTATAAATGTCTTAGTTAGCTCTTTCCGCTTCATTTGAATATCTATGTTATGGATCTACGACTATTAGAAATATTTCAATTATTTCAGTGCGGGGACCGTCTTTATACGGTAGATTCTGACGTATAAAGACAGCCCCCGCGCTGAAAGGGTTAAAAGCTTTTGGTTGGGGAATGTGTTAATTTGACGACCGATTTTTTTAAATGAAATGGCCGTTAGGACTGAAATAGTATAAGAAGGACCGCAAATTAACACAATGCCATCCAATATATATTACCAGGGTACACAGCACAATAACTCTGTGTTGGTTAAATGTCTGCGACGCTGGCCCAACATTTCACCAACACAGGATCAACGTATCTGTCTTCTGGCGTCTCTTATTTCCATTTTCATTCCCATGATTTAGGAGAGACGTACAGCCTGTTCGCGGAGTACGAGTACCACTACGAGCACGTGTGGGTGGAACCGAAGACAAACGCCGCCAGCTCAGCTCGACCCCAGCACAACGAGATCCAGTTCGGCGTCAGGGGCTGCAACGACGCCCACATCCTGCTGTCCGACACTCTCCATGACTCCACCAGCTCCAACGTGTACGAGATAGTGGTGGGCGGCTATTCCAACACGCTCACGGACATTCGCCACACCACGGACGGCATCGTGCTGCAGGTGTCGACCCCGCAGATAATGAGCTGCGATCAGTTCAGGATGTTCTGGCTCAGCTGGGACGAGGAAGGGAGCATAACGTTTGGCACAGGACTGGTCCACACGCATCAGATGATGCAGTACACCATGCCTGAACCCAAGCTCTTCCGCTACGCCGCCTTTAACACGTGGAACACGGCCGCTCTGGAGTACCGGATCATCGAGCAGTTATGTGAGTCAACCCTTTTCCTGTCGATCACGACTATTGTCGTTTTTAATCTGATTTAATAGTCGACCAAATCACTGTTATTGGGAATGAAATGTGTGTCTGAACTACAAGATTTGGAAATATCTGTGCTCAAATCAAATATGAGTAATTTTCAGCCACTTGAAGTTGTGGTTCGCGGTATAGCGGGACACAACTTCAAGTGCCTGAAAATTTAAATAAATTAATTTAGCAGGCAAAGGGTTAACCAATTTTTATCTAGATCTCAAAGCAATATCTAATCATTGAAATGGTGAGCTATGGTTTTAACATGTTATAATAATTATTTCAAAAAAAAAACCCGTCGCGGACAGCCCATTAACTGTTATAGCAGTATTAAAGTTATACAATTTATTTTTTCGCCCACTTGCAGCTGTATCTCGCTACCGTGATCGTGATCCACAATTTCAAGTAGGAAAATAATACTGAGATATACATATATTTTGAATCAAGACATTTGCTAATCTATCCGATTTATGCTCATTTCCCGTTTTTATTTTCTTGTTTGAAGGATACAAATAAACAGGCTGAAAACGGCTAAAGCCATGATCAGCAGTATAACCATTGAAGCGCTGAAATACTTTCGTACTTTCCATGGAGACCGAAGACGTCAGATTCTGATGACTAAAGTCGGTCCCCGCGCTATAAGGGTTAAGAGCTAGCTTGAAATGCGTATACTGCCTGAAATCGTCGCTCTATAATAGCATTATTATGTCGTTTCAGACGACAGTGTATACGTTTTCACCAGTCACAGCAACTACAGAAAGATGCATCTTTCAACGATGGATCGCAGCAGCTTGGTCTTTGAGGTTGCCGCCTCGCACGACGCGTCCATAGCGCTGTCTTTCCTGCCCGCCAATTTTGACGTGCAGACCGCAGAGATCGTGATAGGCGCCCACAGCAACACTCGCACGGTGATCCGGAAGGAGGTGAACGGCACGGAAGTGGCCACCGTGGACAGCGAGCACGTGCTGTCCTCCACGGACAGGCGCTGGTTCTGGGTGAAATGGTCTGGTAGTGTTATCAGTGTGGGCAAAGGCCAGGAACCTGATCAGGACACCTTGTTATCTCATACAGTCTCTGACACACTTGTCATCAGCAGTCTGGCCGTTACTACAGGGGGATCGGTCAAAGGAGAGTGGTACATCCCGTACAAAAAAGACTCTGGTGGTATGTAATACGATTTGATCAATACGATTTGTATTCTCAGTTATTTATGTTAACCACAGTTGTAGACTACAGTATACATTATCTATTTTTATAAGCATATGTATAAGCCAATTGTTAAAAGTATAATATACCTTCAATCTTAAAACAATGATAATTGTTAGGACTTAAAATTTACAAATCACATACATTTTCAGTCACTTAAAGCTGTGTGTCGCGGTAGCGAGACACAACTTCAAGTGACTGAAAATTCCAATGCAATAGCTCAGTGCTCTAAAAGTTACCAACTTATACGATATAATGATATTGTTTTGATTGTTTTGATTAGAATTTGTATTCATATTCTGCCATGCTTTTTACCATGTTGAAGTGACTAACCCACCATCTACATTTAGTCATGGTTTGATTCCTATTTGCGAATTACATTTTAAATTGTTAAGCTATTATAAAACGGTGCCAGTAAACATTGTTTGCGGATCGTGCATTTGAATTATGCTTACTGCAAACTATTGGCACAGATGTTATAAATAGACAGGCGTTCAAATTTTGTTGTAAAACAGTTCGCATCCGCAAACCTGAAACATGTTTACGTAGCATAGTTTTGACTTGAACATGTTAATTGCTGTAAATGTGTAGACGTAAAATAAAATCACAAAAAACACTATAGTTGTATGTAATCATGTCATAACAAGCTCAGTTGTTTAAAATGTTGTTATAGTTTTCCTTGGTTTGAAGCTGGCAATCATATTGTGTCACCAATGCCAGCTACAAATGAATCAACACAATTAAATAAATTGATTTACATGCAAAATAAACATTTTGTTTCGAATTATCGTTTTGAATTATCTTATACTAATAATATATATAATACAATGCAATTTTGTATAATGATGAAGTAATTGCAAATGCTCTTTTGCAGGGTCAGGCGGCGAACCTTCCATCTCCTCGGGTAAGTCAGTCTGTTAATATAACCATGGTAAGAAGCACCATGATAACAGGCAGAATGATTAAGCTTTCTCATTTTGATGCATTTTAAAAATAATGTTGTTTGTAGAGAGTATGTTATTCATGGTTCCACGATTCATATAGAAAATTGTTAAATTTTACTCGCTTTGGAACTTTGCGACGTTTCGACCTGTCGATTCACCCCTCCCCCCATGATCATTGCGTAATCAAAATCTGCTGAAGGCAGGCCGAAACATCGCAATCGTTTCACACTAAATTCCTAAGTGAGTGCAATTTAACCACGTTCAATATTATAAGTAGTATACAACATTTTTAATGATTGTAAAATGTATTTGCTTTTGTACGATTGAGATATTTTGAATATATTTAAAAATATTTAAAAACAAATTGCTGCTGTTCAAAAAGCATTGTTGTGAAAAGTTTGCACGTTACTTAGGCCCACCAATTTTATTTTGTCGCGTCAGTCTATTTTCAAATTGTAGCACTTCAGTTACCGCCACGTGTCATTAAGTTTTCTTTCATTCCGAGCTATAAATTGCTACGAAAAATCTCACCTGACAGTGGATGAAAAATACATCATTAATCCTTTAATCGCCGGTGCCGCATATATTCGGGTTTTCTTTTTTTATTAGCACATTAAGTACCACATTTTAAATATGGTAAAGATAAAATGTGACATCAACCAGCAAGATTTAAAGAGAGTTGACCTCCATTTTGTCAAATCTGAATACTTTTACTCACTTGAAGTTGTGGATCGCGTGAGCGAGACACAACTTCAAATGATTCACAAGTGTGTGAAAATTCAAATTGAATAATTTGGCGGTTAAAGGGTTAATTTGTATTATATGTACTCAAGTGTAATGTTTCCAATTAAAGCCGAAAGTATCCCCTTTTGATTAGATTGCATCATCTTCAGTTCGGATCAAGCTACATGTAATTGACTCAAAACATGTACATGATGTGCAGTTATAATCGTCACTTTTAAATTGTCAAACTTCTGCAACAAATTTGTTTTCCTGTACATATATATATATCGTCAAACAATCGATCGTACTGTCTGTTTTAGATGATATATTTAAATAATATATCGAAATAACAGAGTGTTATCTGGCCCTTAAATTGAGACATGCTTGTCAAATAAAATCACACCAACATTGAACTAGGGAAGTGACTTGTTTTTTTCTCAGATGATACCGTGGTAGTCAACACCCCTGGAACATACAAACACGAATACGCGTGGCTGACGTCATCAAATAAGTACTTTATTTTCCAACTGAAAGCTTGTAAGGATGCATATCTGGCTCTCACATTGACACTACAGGATACCGAAAACTCAGCTTATGAAATAGCTCTTGGTGTGTCAGAAAATACACAGTAAGTACTATGTATAGGATAAAGCCCGAGGAAGTCTACATTCTTAGCTGTGGGAAATGCCGAAGCCGAAGGCCGAGGCTTCCTCCACAGCTGAGAATGTAGAGTTCCGAGAGTTTTAAATGACTTAAAACACATCCGACCATCATGAGGATCCCTCATAATCAACAGCTCGGTCACACCTGACTGATTATAGCACCATAGGCCTACCATGATAATGTGTATGTAATTGATCAACAATAACTCCATTTCCGGCGTAGAATGTAGTGGTCGGACAAAGAGAATAACGTAGTGGTGTGTTTTATAGAACTAAGTAGCTCCGTTTGCCATTAAACTGAGGCCTATTTATATTTAACCTTCCACTCATGCACACATATGCCAATTTACCCTGCATATATTGCTTATTCAATCCTAAACTGCCATCCGTCTAGCATTCAACTGCTACACATTTAACATTAACCCTTTCAGCTCTGTATACGTCAGAATCTGACGTCTAAAGACGATCCCCGCGCTGAAAAATTTAACACATTTATAATGGTCGTAGACCCATAACATAGGTATTCAAATGAACCGTACAGAGCTAACTAAGACATTTATGCTGATTTAAAATTGAAAAAGCACCTTTAGTCTCCATGGTTTATGCAAAAATGCTTCAGCATTGTAATGGTTACATGGAGACCTATCTCAATTAAATTGTTATGCATTTTCTCTGTAAAATAATTCCCATTAACATACAACTGCTACGTGTTCACCCTTGAACTGCTACCCATCAACCTGTAGATTGGTATACATTGACTATTCAGCTGCTAGAATTGACATATTGATATACCCCGAACTCTTCCTTCGGCTGTGTCACCTGTCTCTGTATTTGTACTGAGATAATTGGCAACGGCCCAATACCAGGTCAGTGGCAAATTCCTTCCCACCATAACCTGATAATCATATGGCTGTCGATTTTATCAGTTTTGAATTCCTGCTAAAGGTGAGCGCTAATATTAGCCAAACATTGGGCCAACGACTCGTGTTTGCTGGCATGTGACACCTGGCGCTGGCACGTTGCATTTTTCAGAAATGTTGCCAACCTCACCAGTGATTGCGCGGATGAAGATCACCATGACCCAGTGTAGTTTACAATATACGCTCACATTATACGGTTGCTATATTATAAATTTTAAGACAACAATCACAGTCATGGACTAGATATTATAAAGGGCGGGGGCCCTGGTGCAGTGGTTAAAACTGACTTCTTGGAAAGTCGGAGATCGTGGGCTCGAGCCCCACTCTGGCCTTCAAGTTTAAAAGAAACAAAATGTTTCTTACCCGCTCACTCCTGCAAATTCAATATTGTGGGGATATTTGTGACAGACAGGTAGCGTGCTTGGCCTCAAACCGCCAGAGCTCGATTTGCAAATTCTGTGTCTGGAGGGCAGTGTCACCTCATTTATCTCACCATCGTTAGAAGGTTTTCCTTGCTCAGTTCATCCTATAATTATGTGAACAAAGGTGGCTGAAAACCCCATTAATTTTATTTATTTAGACATCTATGCCCGACAAAATATTACTGAAATAACTGTGATGTCAGAAGCTATTATTGATTGGTCGGGCTCATTTTAAATTAAATTGTAACATGAGTGTCATGGTATGTTGGTTCAATTATTAAAAAGGATAATTAGGTTAGTTATTGGTCAGGCTTGAGCTGTACCAGCCGGGCCTCTTCCGTTACCCCTGTACAACTGCTCAAATAGAAACAATTAATTTCAAAATTGACCAGCTACATGATTTTGATTCCCAAACAGTCATAATCTCACTATAACACCAATCAATTTACTGGTGTACACGAATGTTTGTGTAAGTAGACAAACGAGGTTTGTGTAAGTAGACTTATACATTTATGTTTTTCTGTTTCAAGATCACATATTTACAAGGGAATGTCCACCAACAGTCAGCCAGTTCACTCTGCAGACACGAACAGCATGCTGAAATGTGACACTCTGGTGGACTTCTGGATCAGGTGGGGCTGGGATAAGAGCATCCGTGTAGGTCAGGGTCAGTTGGATGAGGGACAATTTTTGGAATGGAAAGATGACGATACACAGAATATCCACGCTATATCTTTGTCAACAGGCGATGGAACAACTGGAGAGTGGCAGTTCAGTTCTGGCGTAGGTGAGTAAACTTGATTCGATAGGCTACATGTACATTTAAAATATGAACAAAATAAAGTATTAATTATTATTTTTTCATTTACAGCTCCCGTGAAGGAGTTTCTAACACCTGCATCGTACAATTATAACAACTACAGAGCTGGAATTGGAGGGGCGACCTGGACAGCTTTCTTGGTCAGGGCTTGCAATGATGCACACTTTGGGCTGATGGAAAATGTTGGAGATACCATAGCTTACGAAGTTATCATTGGTGGCAGTGGGAATACCCGTACAGCCATTAGGCGCAATCGTCAAACTGACGAAGTTGCTGTTGAAACACCAGATATACTTGATTGTAATGTGATGAAGCCATTCTGGGTATCATGGATGGACGGCTACATTCAGGTTGGGAATGGTGCTGTTTATGGAGATGATGTTATCGCTTCATGGCAGGATGGGGAACCTTTATCTATCAACCACGCAGCCATTTCAACTTGGGACACAGCAGAAGGATACTGGCAAATAAGCAACTATCCAAGTTAGTGAAAACGTATACTAACATTTATTGATGTTAGATATTGGTGGAATTGCAACATTTTTGAGCAGAACATATTATCGATGTCAGCTGATCAAATTCTGATAGTGTGCTCTTCAATCTAGGGCAATGAATCGTGCACGCACGTATTATTTTTTTATTTTTTTTATGACAATTGTATTTTAACAATAAATACTGTCATACCGTCTATTTATCATGTTTATAGATGATATATACTATGTGTATTTTATGCTTGAATTTCTCTTACAACTCATTTCCGAGTTACCATTTTATTGCGGAAGAGAATAAATGAATACTACTATTATCCTCTGTATTTTAGTGTATATTCTATGTTTTAGGTGAGAGTATGATCGCTTCTACCGTTGAGGAGTCCACCATTAACAACCAACGTGATATATGGCTGGCATTTACTCAATACGAAAAGTCACTGACGGTAGATATTCGGTCTTGTGCGGAAGCTCATCTACACTTACTATCATTTTACACTGACCCCCAATCATACGAAGTTGTCATTGGTGCAGAGAGTAACACAAAGACGTCACTTTACCGGGAAACAAGTACAAGTGTCATACATTCAGAAAATACACCTGATGTCCTCGATTGCCTGGAATCACGTACATTCTGGATCAGCTGGGAAAATGGACACATAGATGTGAGAGAAGAATCCCTGGCAGGAAATTCACTTCTCACCTGGACTGACACTAATCCTCTGGAAGTACACATGATGGCTCTCAGCTCAGGTCCAGGAAGTGAAGGTGCAGAGTGGATCTACTCGATAAATGCAGGTAGATGTGACCATCACCACACACGTTGTAATGATTAAACACTACCCAGTTTTTATACTGGTATCGAATACCAATGTTGAGCTGTTGGAATTTTCGTCTCCAGTAAAACATATATTTAGAACAACTAGCTGAAAGAGAGTTTTAAACACATCAATTGAAGTGTTAAAATGATGTATCAAACATAACATTACACTTATAAATGTTATTATAGATGTAATACGTTTGTTAAATAATGCTAGATTGAGCCATTTTAATTTACTTTGCTCGCATAACGATTTTTCTTCATTCTTCTTTGTTGCACAGCTCGAAGTCATGGCTTGATAACAGATGGATCTTATGATTATTATCGCTATCACAGAACAGTTGCTGGCGAGAATGCAGTTGTAGTTGGAATACAAGCCTGCAGTGATGGACATATTGGCTTGTCAGAGGTGCCAGGTCTCTCTTCTCTAAACATGTATGAAGTAGTCATAGGTGGATGGAGTAATACTAAATCTGTCATTCGGCGTGCACGACAAGGTGATATTGAAGTGGAGGCCAGTACACCAGAAATATTGAGTTGTAACAGTTTTAAATTCTTCTGGGTAACGTGGGAAGATGGAATTATAGAAGTTGGAGCTGGAGGGATAATTGGTCAAACTCGATTACTATACTTCAAAGATCCAAACCCTTACACGGTCAATTCTATTACATTGACAACAGCTGATGGCCACGAAGGAGCTTTTGTATATGCCGAAAATACAGGTGACAGTAATGTTGTGTGATTAAGCTATTATAATTTCGGGTTGTGCTGTCCAGATTCTAAAATAATTAGAATCAGCAATAATGGTATCATTTGTTATCATTGCAGGGGGGAATGCTTATGCTGTGGAAACCCCTGATGACGGAGAAGACTATGGCTATGGAAGAACCTGGTTCACAACAGAGCAACAGTATGTGATATTTGACATCAAGTCATGCAAAGATGCTCACATCATGTTGACAGCTGTACCTGGAGATTACAAAGCAGAAGATGTTTATGAAGTAGTTTTGGGAGCAAATGCGAACACAGAAATACATGTCCGAAGAGGATACCGCGTAATGATATATCACTTTTTTTCGTTATTATAATTATGTGTGTATAATATTATGTGTTATGCGCGTGCCCCATTATTATGACTTCATGGGAACATGAATTGTTTCAGGGAAGTTCGGTGGTACAGCAATCGACTCCTGATCTTTTGAACTGTGACAACTCTGTGCAATTTTGGATCAGCTGGGAAAATAACCAGTTGCGAGTTGGACAAGGGGATCCATACATGTTATTGTAAGCTCAATTTCTCAAAGTACCTGCTAATATTATTGTTTGTCACATGATATGACACATTACGTTCTTAGCATGTTTATCCTCGTGACACATAATCAATTATATCAATTTCAACTAAAATTTATGAAAAATACCTAAACCTCAAAGCATTGAGTTATTGATAGAACATGATACTGGAAAAACAGTACTCGAATACTAATTATAATATTATGGTGTCTCAAAATGGAAAAACTTGATATCTGAGCGAATAAAATATAAAAAGTGCAAGGAATAAAACAAAAACCCTTTAATGTATTGTTTATGACAATAATCAAACATAACCAAAATAAGCGGTCGTCCGTGATGGCTCATTCAGTCCGTTTGTGACTCAAAACTCCCTGCCGGCTCTTATGTTTGTTATCGGGGTTTTGCGAAACTAGTCGAAGGCTTGTAGTGTTCAGTGCTGCCTATTGCAATGTGCACTATAAAGAACCCTTGAAATCATTCGATAAGAGAGGGGCATAGTCCCGACTTTGGGGATACTTTTGTCGCGATATATTGTCATGATTGTGCAGAAAAAAATATAGGCTAAACTGGGCCAGGAGAGCCCCGTCAGGATGGTGAGATGAGATGGAGGAGCGAGAGGAAAGAGGAGAAAAAGGTTGCAAATGGCGGCAAACGGTCGCAATTGGTCGCAAACGGTCGCAAATGGTCGCAAATGGTCGCAAACGGTCACAAACAGTCGCAAATGGAGGTAAACAGTCACAAACGGTCGTAGACGGTCACAAACAGTCGCAAATTGTCGCAAATTCTCGCAATCGGTCGCAAATGATCGCGAACAATCGCAAAAAATGGCAAATAGTTGCAAACCTTTGCAAATGGTTGCAAGTAGTCGTAAGTCGATGCAAGCGGTCGCGAACGGGAGCAAACAATCGCAAACGGTCGCAAACTCCCTAAAATGGTCCCAAATTGTCGCAAACGGTCGCAAACAAAAATTTGAAAATGTACGTCCAAACTTCATTACTGTTACTTGTCACAGTTGTCTCTAGTTTTCATGTTGGACACAGAACCATTGAGTAAAACTATATTCACTCACTTCCTGATTACGTATCATCCATGTCCATGGATGAAGAGGTAGCGTGTGCGATCTCAGACCACGAAGTTCGAAGACGGAACTGTTCTCCTGAATCACTTGATAATCACAATCACTATTTTTTTTATTTCTGAGATCCATTTTATATTGTGAAACCCATTGTGTTGTAGACTTGTCACATATGACCTTCCGGAGCCTTTTACACCGCATACCATGTCAATAGCCACTGGTTGGGGGAGCACTGGTATCTGGGTATTCCCAGTTGACCAGCGTGAGTTATTTCTATTAATAAAAAAAAAAAAATACGAGATCAATTAAACAAGGCAAATGTATTTATAATATACATTCTCGTAAAATTAATTACATGTTTATATAAAATCCATTACTCTTCTGATACATGAAGCTAGTGAAATACTTGGTACAATTGGTAATTGTCCAATATAGTGTTCATTGAGTCGATTTGTAATTTGGCATACAGTGTGTGTTGTACTACAATTATGGAGTATAATGTCACATCAAAATCACATGATGTCTAACATTATATACCATTTTGTTTATTTTCAGTCACTTCGTTCACTTCACAAACACCCGATGAATACAATTATAACCAGTTTTGGATGACCCTAGCCGGACGCTGGTTTTTCGTTTTCCGCGTAAAAGCTTGTAACGATGCTCATATAGGACTGGCTGCAACAATTGGCAACTCAGAAAATCGCCTATATGAAGTTGTAATTGGAGGAAACGAAAATACGCAAAGTTTTATCAGACGTACCCGTCTTTCAAGTAACGAAGCTGTGGCGGATACACCTGACATTTTGAATTGCAATGAGTTACGTACATTCTGGATTCAATGGGAGAACAACCATGTGGAGGTTGGAGAAGGTTCAGTTCTTAACGAGGGACGATTCATCAACTGGTATGACACCACTGATCCCCATGTTATTACAGCCATGGCTCTGAGCACAGGATGGGGATCAACAGGCGACTGGCAGTTCAGCTACATCAATGGTGGGCTTTAAATCTGTTTATACTTCCTGTGTTGTAGCAACTACCATTTTCAACGTCGCAAAAATAGATTTATCACTGAATAAAATATCTGATCAAGATGTGATTTAATATATAACACTGATTTTTTTTTTTTTACAGGTGAGACATATACTTTGTTTATGGAATATGAGTATCATTACCAATATGCTTGGCTGCAGCCAAAGACAAATCCCTCCAGTTCAGCTCGGCCTGAACATAATGAAATACAATTTGCTGTGAAGGGATGCAATGACGCACACATCTTACTTTCAAACACACTTCATGAAACAAGTGATGTTTATGAAATAATTATCGGAGCATATTCTAACACTGCGACAGATGTCAGGCGCAACACTGAGGTTGTGCTGCACAAGTCAAGTCCAGATGTGATGAAATGTGATCAGTTTAGATTATTTTGGCTATCCTGGGATGCGGAAGGAAGTATAACTCTGGGAACTGGGCTCGTTCATACACATCAAATGTTACAGTACACAATGCCTGAACCTGTTTTGTACAAGTACGCTGCTCTAAGTACATGGGACACAGCCGCTTTAGAATATCAACTCGTGGAACAATTTTGTAAGTACTGAACCAAGGTGATATGATTTTCACATATGTAAGAAGTGTGCAATGTTTCTTCATAAATTGTTTTCCTGTGTTCAGAACAACAAGCACGTACATGTATATTCAGAGCTCTAATTAGAACACAATGTGATAAAAATTAGGAAATTAATATGCTCATTCTGAAGCATATGTTTCCATGATATATATGTATAGTGTGACTATATTGGAGTAAAATTTATTATTTTACAGATGATCTGGTTACCGTATTTACGAGTGACAGTAATTACCGTAAGATGTACCTTTCCACAATGGAGCGTGACAGCTTTGTGTTTGAGGTTATGGCCACAGCCGATGCATCAATAGCTTTATCTTATTTGCCTGCTAATTTTGATGTCCAGACAGCAGAGATTGTAATTGGTGCACATGGTAACACCCGTACTGTGATAAGAAAAGAGGTAAATGGCGAAGAAATGGCAACGGTAGACAGTGCAGATGTGCTATCAGGATTTGAAAGGCGGTGGTTTTGGGTGAAATGGTCTGGTAGTGTTATCAGTGTGGGTAAAGGCCAGACACTTGATCAGGACACCTTGTTATCTCATACAGTCTCTGACACACTTGTCATCAGCAGTCTGGCCGTCACTACCAGTGGATCTACAAAGGGAGAGTGGTATATTTCATACAATGGTAACTCAGGTGGTAGTGGTAAGTTTGATGTTAGAATTTCAGAAAGTAGAGAATTTGTTGTTGACCATTTCATTATTTCATATGGTTATATGGATAGTTTACATTAGTTTGAAGTGGCAATATCTAGCTATAGTATCGGCAACGACCCAGCAAAGTGTAATGGACGACCACCTTCACATACAGTGTCAGAACAATAAATCAGATTGGAGCCAGTAGATTATTGTTTGTCTTGTAGTTCTGCTCGTGTTGTCTGATGTACATGACGTATTTGACTTCACATCTAAATAAAATATATCTCTTACTAATTCTCCTACATGTATATCAGCTTTGTATCACTATGGCTACATTCACTTTTGATTATAATAAAATGATCACCTTCTTTAACTGATACTACATGCTGTGTTTCTTTCCTTTGCTACATTTTCGGGTACTGCAGAACCAACATATTCATCAGGTATGTAGACGTGCTTCATTTAACCCTTTAAGCCCTCATGATGCATTAATGCATCATTTTACATCCCTGAAAACACACTTAACTTTCCAACAACTAGGGGTTTCAGAATGAAAATTTCCATTAAACTGGCTTACTAATACATGGTAATTTTTTTCAATTTTTCACCCACATCAAATCATCTTCATCCACTACAAGTCGAGAATTGCGACAGCAATTCGCGGCTTGTAGTGGATGAAGATGACAATGGTAAACTCGGGCTTGAAAGGGTTAAACAAAAACGTACATCATTATATTGTAAATGTGATTTATATTTAAGGCAAATATCGAGATAATATAATACAATCCTACTGTCAAATTCAGATTTGATTGTCAAATAACATTACACCAACATTAAACTGGAGAAGTGATATGTTTTTTCTCAGATGATACCGTGGTAGTCAACACCCCAGGAACATATAAACATGAATACGCGTGGCTGACGTCATCAAATAAATACTTTATCTTCCAACTGAAGGCTTGTAAGGATGCATATCTGGCTCTCACATTGACACCACAGGATACCGAAAACTCAGCTTATGAAATAGCCATTGGCGTGTCAGAAAATACTAAGTAAGTACCCAAAAGTTATCAGCAAGTTCTGCTCTCAAAAAATAGTCTCCTGATAATCATAACGCTCATAATTATGGGAAGCAAGCTTCCTCTAATGCAAACAACTTGTGCCATTATATATATACTCTTATATAATATCATTTCTCATAATATTAGTTAAAGATCAACGTGATGTGCCAATGGCAATCTGTATACCTTTTGCTCACATAAAACATGTGTATTTACATTTACAGCTGTTCTGTCCTTATGGCTAGAAAAATCGTCACCCTCCTACCATCATTTTACAATTTCTCCAATATAATTAGTGGAAACTATTTATAATGTTTATGAAATCAAAACCTCATCATGGAAACAGAATCTGGCGATGTGTCATCGATCAATCTTTGGGCCAATTATTACCCACTGGATGTTTCGACGAGTTGCTGCTTGTACCGATTCTTTCTAGTTAGATATTATTTTGTGAGCAAAACGGCTGTACAGAAACCGTTTTTGACATACCTGTATCTTACTGCTTGAAGGTCACATATTTACAAGGGAATGTCCATCAACAGTGAGCCAGTTCACTCTGCAGACACAAACAGTATGCTGAATTGTGATACTCTGGTAGATTTCTGGATCAGATGGGGCTGGGATAAGAGCATCCGTGTAGGACAGGGCCAGTTGGATGAGGGACAATTTTTGGAATGGAAAGATGATGATACACAGAATATCCACGCTATATCATTGTCAACAGGCGATGGAACAACTGGAGAGTGGCAGTTCAGTTCTGGTGTAGGTAAGTAAATCTTGCTATAATTTTAAATAACAATATTTAAAAAAATTGCACGAAAGAATCAAAATGATTTTACTTATTTCTAGCTCCCGTGAAGGAATTTCTCACACCTGCATCGTACAGTTATACTAACTACAGAGCTGGAATTGGAGGGGCGACCTGGACAACTTTCTTGGTCAGGGCTTGCAATGATGTACGCTTTGGACTGATGGAAAATGTTGAAGATACCATAGCTTACGAAATTATCATTGGTGGCAGTGAGAATACCCGTACAGCCATTAGACGCAATCGTCAAACTGACGAGGTTGCTGTTGAAACTCTAGATATACTAGATTGTAATGTGATGAAGCCATTCTGGGTATCATGGATGGATGGCTACATTCAGGTTGGAAATGGTGCTGTTTATGGAGATGATGTTATCGTCTCATGGCAGGATGGGGAACCTTTGTCTATTAACCACGCAGCCATTTCAACTTGGGACACAGCAGAAGGATACTGGCAAATAAGCAACTATCCAAGTTAGTGTCCGCTTATACTAGCATTTATATGGCGTTAGAGATTTGTGGAGTTGTACACTTCTTGGTACAAAACATTTATTTGTGTCAATAAAGTATGATAATATCCTCTTCTACATAGGGTAATGATTCCTGCGTGTTTGATCCACTTTATTTGTAATGTCTCTCTTTGTTTTAGGTGAGAGTTTGATAGTTTCTACCCTTGAGGATTCCACCATAAACAACCAACTGGATGTATGGCTGACATTTTCGCAATACGAAAAATCACTCATTGTGGATATTCGGTCTTGTGGAGAGGCACATCTACATTTACAACCATTTTACACTGAGCCACAATCATATGAAGTTGTCATTGGTGCCGAGAGTAACACAAAGACGTCACTTTACCGGGAAACAAGTACAAGTGTCATACATTCAGAAAATACACCTGATGTCCTCGATTGCCTGGAATCACGTACATTCTGGATCAGCTGGGAAAATGGACACATAGATGTGAGAGAAGAATCCCTGGCAGGAAATTCACTTCTCAGCTGGACTGACACTAATCCCCTGGAAGTACACATGATGGCTCTCAGCTCAGGTATAGGAAGTGAAGGAGCAGAGTGGATCTACTCAATAAATGCAGGTAGACGTTTTAACTATCCCAAGAGTTATAAGGACTAAACGCTCATTTGCGATATCAGTTGGTGGACTATCATATGTGGATAACTGTTTTTATATTGTTGATTTGCATGTCCATTTCTTTGTCATCAAATAGACCTCTCTTTCTATCGATTATGCTTCAAACATAGTTTATATTACATATAACATGTATGAATTAATTTTGGATGATAGATAATGATAGATGTGTTATTGGTAAAACAATTGGACTTTTCTATTCTAATTTACTTTAGTATTATAACGATTCTTCTTTATTGCACAGCTCGTGGACATGGCTTGCTAACAGATGGATCTTATGATTATTATCGCTATCACAAAACAGTTACTGGCGAGACAACAGTTGTAGTTGGAATACAGGCATGCAGTGATGGACATATTGGCTTGTCAGAGGTGCCAGGTCTCTCTTCTCTTAACATGTATGAAGTAGTCATAGGTGGATGGAGTAATACGAAATCTGTCATTCGGCGTGCACGACAAGGCCATATTGAAGTGGAGGCCAGTACACCAGATATATTGAGTTGTAACAGTATGAAGTTTTTTTGGGTAACGTGGGAGGATGGAATCATAGAAGTTGGAGCTGGAGGGATAATTGGTCAGACTCGGTTACTATACTTCAAAGATCCAGACCCTTACACAGTCAATTCTATTACGTTGGCAACAGCTGGTGGCCACGAAGGAATATTTGCATATGGTCAAAATACAGGTAGCAAAAATATTGTGTGATCAAACTGTTACATTTTCGGGGTTAGTGTCCAGATCTTAAAATAATTACTAATAATGGTGTCATTTGATTTAACAGGGGGGAATGTTTACGCTGCGGAAACACCTGATGACGGTCTTGACTATGGCTATGGAAGGACCTGGTTCACCACAGAGCAACAGTATGTGATATTTGATGTCAAGGCCTGCAAAGATGCCCACATCATGTTGACAGCTGTACCTGGAGATTACAAAGCAGAAGATTCATATGAACTAGTTTTGGGAGCAAACGAGAACACCGAAATACAACTCCGGAGAGGTTATCAGGTAATAAAGTAACCTTGTCATACTTATAATTTTTGTGGAAGATTAAACCATTATGTGAATTATGCTGTGTGTGTGAGCCCCTATATGAGAAAATCAATTATTTCAGGGAAGTTCTGTGGTGAAACAATCGACTCCTGATCTTCTGGACTGTGACAACTTTGTGCAATTTTGGATCAGCTGGGAAAATAACCAGTTGCGAGTCGGACGAGGGGATCCATACATGTTATTGTGAGCTTGAATAATATGTTTTCGTGGCTGTCAGTTTAATTATTTTTTTCATTTCGTGTTGAATATTTATTAAACAGACTCCTCATTCGATCTATCGAACAACACCTACACTTCATAGCATTAGATTATTGATATGTAACTGGTATATGAAGGTATTATTATGATTATAACATGTGTAAAGATAACGAAAAAAGATTCATACCACAATTACGTATCATAATTTTACAGAATTATAATATTTCATTTCATTGTTAGTTGTGAAAACAAAATTGGAATAATAAACAAAGAGCAGATGAGGTCGTAATATGTCAAAGACCAAAAATGGTTGATATTATATCTCAAACAAGAGCGACCATGCGCTGTCCCAAGGATCTATGTCCTTGTACTTACAGCACATAATTGTTATATTTGTGTAAATACATGTAAATTAGCTCTAAACATCGATCAACTGACTTTTTAGTTTGTTGAGTTTTACCTGATTACAAGCACCTACGTTATTATAACATTTACAGATCTTAGTAGTTATATCTAAATAATCAGTATTGCTGGACCTTCTGTGACGAAAACATAATGTGTCCGGTCTCAGAGTTTGATCTGTCCACAGTTTGATCTGTGTATCTAGATGGCAGTGCCATCTAGTTAGTGTCTAGATGGTAAGTTAATATTACGTTAATCATAAGAACCTTAGATTAATTACCTGAATCAAAACCAATTCATATTTTTATCTCTATATTCTTCTCACACACATTGTGTTGTAGACTTGTCACATATGACCTCCCGGAGCCTTTCACGCCACACACAATGTCAGTAGCCACAGGTTGGGGGAGCATTGGTGCCTGGATATTCCCAGTTGACCAACGTAAGTGATTTATCCCAGCAAACACAAAATATTTGTATAACGTTTAGAGCTGCATCATTATGAACACCCTTATTGTAGAAATCTTATTGTAAAAAATCGTTCGCAAGGGTAAACTTTTTGGCGACCGTGATCAGGTAATGTTGTTTTTTGTATGTCGTATAACACATGACAGAACAGTAGTCAAATGCTGTAAATCAGAGCAGAAAGTAACTATCCTTGATATCTGCCATGTGTATGAGGCTGATATAGTTTGACTAAAAAATAATGTTGCCTTATGCATTGGTCATCGAATATTTTTTTGTCCTCTCATGCTTTCTCATGCATTCGTATTTTTAAGGCACGGGTGATGAAGTTTGGCATACAAATAAAAAAAAATCACTTCTTCATCACCGCAATTCAACAAACGTATACTAATATATGGTGGAAACTGGCTATTATAAGACAAAGATTTAATTATAATTAATCAGGTGGTATCATATGGATCATGGGCTTTTGCATTAAATATGGACGAAACATGTACATATTTAATAAATATAAATAACATCTGAACTAGATTTTTTTTATATATTCAATATTCATTTACCCTATTTATTGCATTTTATTTTGAATTATTCCACATTCAAATTTATATAATAAAACTATAAACGTGTCGCACAAAATTACCAAATTATACATATCAACGCAATCCAATCCGACAGATCTCTAATGTCTGACTTTAGATATGAACATTGCTGCTTTCAAATAGCATTATATTTATTTTCAGTCACTTCATTTACTTCACAAACCCCCGATGAATACAATTATAACCAGTTTTGGATGAGCCTAGCCGGACGCTGGTTTTTCGTCTTCCGCGTACAAGCTTGTAACGATGCTCACATAGGGCTGGCTGCAACAATTGGTAACTCAGAAAATCGCTTCTACGAAGTTGTAATTGGAGGAAACGGAAATACACAAAGTTTTATTAGACGTACCCGTCTTTCAAGTAACGAAGCTGTGGCGGAAACAGCAGACATTTTGAATTGTAACGAGTCACGTACATTCTGGATTCAATGGGAGAACAACCATATTGAGGTTGGAGAGGGTTCGGTTCTTAACGAGGGACGATTCATCAATTGGTATGACACAACTGATCCCCATGTTATTACAGCCATGGCTCTCAGTACAGGATGGGGATCAACAGGCGACTGGCAGTTCAGCTACATCAATGGTGGGCTGTATATCTATTTATATTTTTTGTTTTGAAGCAACTTTAAGGTCATAAAAGTAACTATAACACAAAATAAAATAACTGCCAAGATAAGCTTTAATAGATGACATTTTTTTTATTTACTTTACAGGTGAGACATATACTTTGTTTATGGAATATGAGTATCATTACGAATATGCTTGGCTGCAGCCAAAGACAAATCCCTCCGGTTCAGCTCGGCCTGAACATAATGAAATACAATTCGCTGTGAAGGGATGCAATGACGCACATATCCTACTTTCAAACACACTTCATGAAACAAGCGATGTTTATGAAATAATTATCGGAGCATATTCTAACACTGCGACAGATGTCAGGCGCAACACTGAGGTTGTGCTGCACAAGTCAAGTCCAGATGTGATGAAATGCGATCAGTTCAGATTATTTTGGCTCACCTGGGATGCGGAAGGTAGTATAACTCTGGGAACTGGGCTCGTTCATACACATCAAATGTTACAGTACACAATGCCTGAACCTGTTTTGTACAAGTACGCTGCTCTAAGTACATGGGATACAGCCGCTTTAGAATATCAACTAGTGGAACAATTTTGTAAGTACCCCATATAGCTGATATGAGTAGTTCTACTTTTGATTGTAATGGTTATCTTGTTTATTATGTCAATACAATAAGAAGTGTGCAAATTAGCTTTTATTAACTTAATTGGTATAGTCAGGACATTAGCAACTCGGACAGTGCAAGATTAAAAACTTAATCACCAATCTCACAGAAATCTAACCCATTTGCAATTACATCCTGCTGCTGTAAAGGGATGGACGATAATTTAATGGAAAATGCCATAGAGCAAATATATAATATATATCCATATATTTGAATAGTTTTGTTGATTTCTGTTTTTACAGATAACTTAGTTAACGTATTTACAAGTGACAGTAATTACCGTAAGATGTATCTTTCCACAATGGACCGTGACAACTTTGTGTTTGAGGTTATGGCCACAGCCGATGCATCAATAGCTTTATCTTATTTGCCTGCTAATTTTGACGTCCAGACAGCAGAGATTGTAATTGGTGCACATGGTAACACCCGTACTGTGATAAGAAAAGAGGTAAATGGCGAAGAAGTGGCGACAATAGACAGTGCAGATGTGCTATCAGGAAGTGAAAAACGCTGGTTTTGGGTGAGATGGTCTGGTAGTGTTATCAGTGTGGGTAAAGGCCAGACACTTGATCAGGACACCTTGCTATCTCATACAGTCTCTGACACACTCGTCATCAGCAGTCTGGCCGTCACTACCAGTGGATCTACCAAGGGAGAGTGGTATATTTCATACAACGGTGATTCAGATGGTGGTGGTAAGCTCAATTATTTTTGTTTCGCATAGAAATAAAAAAAATAGCTTACTTATGTAGTTCAGCATTTCAATATTCCAGATGAATAGTTTACTTGAAAAGGATCTTTAGTTACGGTATCTGGCACAGCAAACATTAGACATCGGCTTATTTTATATTTTACTACTAATATTATATTAAAATTTTAGCTATTGTATTTAATTGCATTTTATTTAAATGATAAACATTGTGTAACTGAGACTATATGATGTGTTTCTTTTTTTATGACATTTTTAGTTACGACGGGTCCTCCAACCTATTCAACAGGTATGTGGACGTGCTGCATTTAAAAAAACGCAATGTATTTATTTTTGCGCTAATTTTATTTTTTGAAGAATTATCGTTGTCAAATTGAGACATTAACTATGATAAATATGTTTTTTTGTGCAGACGATACCGTGGTTATCAACACTCCAGGAACATATAAACACGAATACGCGTGGCTTACGTCATCAAATAAATACTTTATCTTCCAACTGAAAGCTTGTAAGGATGCATATCTGGCCCTTACTTTAACACCACAGGATACCGAGAACTCAGCCTATGAAATAGCTCTTGGGGTATCAGAAAATACCAAGTAAGTACCCAGTGGCTGTAATAAGGGTTTTTTCTAACTTCTCAAATGGATAAGTATATCGCTAACAGAACCTTCAATGTTTTACTTCGTATCCTGCGTATACATGAAATAACCATTCATCAATTTGCAATGTATTATTACCAGCTGCAGGTACCACAATTTTTTATTAGGTAATATTTTTGTCTGCAAACCAGTCATACTGAAACATACTGAGACATATCTATACTTTACTGATTTAAGATCACATATTTACAAGGGCATATCCACCAACAATCAGCCAGTTCACTCTGCAGACACAAACAGTATGCTGAATTGTGATACTTTGGTAGACTTCTGGATCAGATGGGGCTGGGATAAGAGCATCCGTGTAGGACAGGGCCAGTTGGATGAGGGACAATTTTTGGAATGGAAAGATGACGATACACAGAATATCCACGCTATATCATTGTCAACAGGCAATGGAACAACAGGAGAGTGGCAGTTTGGTTCCAGTGTGGGTAAGTAGGTATTGTTATAATACATAAAACATAAAACAATAATAGGAACAAAACTAACGATTTGTGTGAATCAATTGAAATTTTCTTATTTCCAGCTCCTGTGAAGGAATTTCTAACACCTGCATCGTACAGTTACACTAATTACAGAGCTGGAATTGGAGGGGCGACGTGGACAAATTTTTTGGTCAGGGCTTGCAATGATGCACACTTTGGGCTGATGGAAAATGTTGGAGATACCATAGCTTACGAAATTATCATTGGTGGCAGTGGGAATACACGGACCGCCATTAGACGCAATCGTCAAACTGACGAAGTTGCTGTTGAAACTCCAGATATACTAGATTGTAACGTGATGAAACCATTCTGGGTATCATGGATGGACGGCTACATTCAGGTTGGCAATGGTGCTGTTTATGGAGATGATGTTATCGCTTCATGGCAGGATGGGGAACCTTTGTCTATTAACCACGCAGCCATTTCAACTTGGGACACAGCAGAAGGATACTGGCAAATAAGCAACTATCCAAGTTAGTTAATGAATTGTTTACCTTCCATTGCCCATATGTCACTGAATCGATTGCTGATGAAATGTGTATATTTGTTCTAGGTGAGAGCTTGATAGTTTCTACCCTTGAGGATTCCACAATTAACAACCAACGGGATATATGGCTAACATTTACTCAATACGAAAAGTCACTGACAGTGGATATTCGATCTTGTGCTGAGGCTCATCTACACCTATATCTAATATATAATGAACCACAAGCATATGAAGTTGTCATTGGTGCCGAGAGTAACACAAAGACGTCACTTTACCGGGAAACAAGTACAAGTGTCATACATTCAGAAAATACACCTGATGTCCTCGATTGCCTGGAATCACGTACATTCTGGATCAGCTGGGAAAATGGACACATAGATGTGAGAGAAGAATCCCTGGCAGGAAATTCACTTCTCAGCTGGACTGACACTAATCCTCTGGAAGTACACATGATGGCTCTCAGCTCAGGTTCAGGTAGTGAAGGAGCAGAGTGGACATACTCAACAAGTGCAGGTAAATGTGCTGATCGTTATTATTATTGAGCTTTTATACCAATTACATCAACTGTAATAATCATATGTTACTCGCTAGAGTGTAGTAGTTTTTGTGTAAAAACTAGATGAGAAATAGTATTACAATGAATAACATGTTAAAATTTAGAATGCATTGCAAAGCAATTAACCTGAAAACAGTATTTATGCAAAGTTGTTTTTGTTAAATAATGCATGAAGTTTTTACAGTACTAGGATTGCTATATCCGAATATTTTGATTTTGTTTGCCGATATCAGATATATTCTTCCTTTATTACACAGCTCGTGGTCATGGCTTACTATCGGATGGGTCTTATGATTATTATCGTCATCACAGAACAGTCACTGGTGAGACTGGAGTTGTAGTCGCGATTATGGCCTGTAGTGATGGACATATTGGTTTGTCAGAGGTACCAGGTCTCTCTTCTCTTAACATGTATGAAGTAGTCATAGGTGGATGGAGTAATACTAAATCTGTCATTCGTCGCGCTAGGCAAGGTGATATTGAAGTGGAAGCCAATACACCAGATATATTGGGTTGCAACAGTTTGAAATTTTTCTGGGTAACGTGGGAAGATGGAATTATAGAAGTTGGAGCTGGAGCGGTAATCGGTCAGACTCGATTACTATACTTCAAAGATCCAAACCCTTACACGGTCAATTCTATTACATTGACAACAGCTGATGGTCACGAAGGAGTATTTGTATATGGCCAAAATACAGGTAACACCACTTTCTATTGTACCTCAATAATTATTAGATGGATAATATTATAGTTTATGTATTTTCTAAAAAAACAAACAGTTAGTACTAGGATACTAGCGACATCTTGTTTTGATAGGAGGAAATGTTTACGCTGTGGAAACACCTGATGACGGTCTTGATTATGGCTATGGAAGAACCTGGTTCACAACAGAGCAACAGTATGTGATATTTGACGTCAAGGCCTGCAAGGATGCCCACATCATGTTAACAGCTGTACCTGGAGATTACAAAGCAGAAGATTCATATGAAATAGTTTTAGGAGGAAATCAAAACACAGAGTTATATGTCCGCAGAGGATACGGGGTAATATCTATACTCATTCTAGACGAGTACAGATACATTTCAGTCTTAGTACGTTCTAAATGGTATTGGAAAAATGTCCCGTCCACACAGCTCTTTATTTTTATAATATTTGCATTCAGATTATGAGCTGTTTTTCATAAATCCTTTATCAGTTAGGCTATTGAGTGTGAGTGGAGGTGGGCTATAGGTGGTGGGTGGTGACAACACGATGCGATCCATCTATGGCAACATGGCAATCCGAAAAGTCATACTATTCTATAATTTTGTATTGTTATTATTTGTGTATAGTGAACTGTCAGAGCACCATAATAGTACAGGATTTTTATTTGTATAATACACACTATTATCTCTCCTATATGTGTTCATCTACATGGCCCTAATATTAATAACATGAACAGAAGTAACTATTGTTTTTTACCGTCACTGGTTCTGTAATGCGTTAAAACAGTGTTATCTTAACCTCAATGCCACAGTGACGTTGACTATTTACATATGACGTATAAGTATGGGTGGGTGTGTTAATCTGAAAATGATAATCGTTTCAGGGAGATCTGGTGGTACAACAGTCTACACCAGACCTTCTCAATTGTGATTACTTTTTGCAATTTTGGATCAGTTGGGAGAATGACCAGATACGAATCGGACAAGGGGAACCGTATATGTTGATGTGAGTGTACATCAGGTCTTTGACGACTCATTCATTTTGTCAGACACATAATGAAAGCATGAGTCGTAAATTATCGTAACTTTATCTTATTTGCATTAGAAAAGGTATGCTAAAATTGTCTAATGCAAATGAGTGAAAGTTAAAATAATCTTTATTTTAAGGTGTTTAGTGCGATGGGTCCCGGGGCCCATATTGTCGTACATCTTACGATATATCGTAACGTGTACGAGAATACGGGCACAGATGGATATACTATGCCATATTCTGTCATACAAAGGTAGCTACCAGTCACTGTTGTGCTATTTTGTGCTGAGTAGCCTATATGTCAGTGTGTAATAACATGACTAAAGAAAATCGAACAGCTGATTTTACCATTATTAAACCCGTTTTCTTAGTATACAATTTTTTAACGATATCTTTGAAACGTACTACAGCATCTATAAAGTGGGCTAGATTATTTTTTGTAAGGTTGGATGTGTTAAGGATGTGGTTAAAAAAGATTTGTTAAAAATGTGAACATTTTGTTGTAGTCTGGCCACATATAACCTTCCCCAGCCTTTCACGCCTCATACCATGTCAGTGGCCACCGGTTGGGGTAGCAATGGTGCCTGGGTGTTTGCAGTTGATCAACGTGAGTTAATAATAAGTTAATGTATGGTGTGTAAGCATTAAATAGATAATGCTTCAAGCAAATTACATATGGACAGCAAAGTTAAAATACAGGTGTTCATAAATATTTTATTTATGTATGCATATTTTATATTAATGCTTTCTCGTTATATTGATGACACGTTTTGCACTAAAACTTACTATCACGCATGCTGACGAATAGTGCCTTAATTTTGATTTGCCATTTCACAAAAAATATACGATGACAAATTATCAGCGTCCCTACATCATTGTCTCCCCACCATCAGGCCAGCATCGCGTCAAAAGCTAAGATATAAAAACATTAGCCTGGGGCTATTCAATCGATATATGGTTACGTATTAAAATTCAACAAAGAATAACAACAACAATATAACATAGTATGCATCACCTATTCAAAACATTGCATAAGATTTTTCTAGTCTCTTTTAAAATATCACGTTATAGACAAATTGGGTGGTATTATGCACAACTGGTCTAACCCATTTTTTGGCGTATTGAGTAATCAAGCATTGAAGGTTTTGACCTTTCTGGTAAATCAGGCAGTCGAGAAAAAACCTTCAAAAGCTGAACATGGAATGTTCAATGGATGTACATTACTGTACATTGAAATTTTCTGAAATAATTTTTCCCAAAATATGGTTTATGCGAAATTAAAGCACATTAAACCTGGTTACATGAGGGTTAGACCATTTGTGCTTTTGTTTTTTCGTTTGGTCTAACCCACAATTTTCAAATAAATAACTGATTTTCAAAGAATTTTGCTGCCTTATCCATGATAAATTGAAAGGATTCCGTACATGCATCCACATATTAAGGAAATGTGAAAAAAAACAATGAAAATATATGTTATTGATAGAAACAACTTCATAAATTTATGAGTTTCACATTGAGGGCTGGATGGCCATTTGTCACTGATTTTATTTACCTGTTGTATTAATTTGTATTTATTCGTTTTATCATGTGCTTCAAGTTGTTGTGCGATTATTTACATGGTTTTTATTTATAATCACCCGAAAAGGCATTGTCGCTGATTTCGAGTAAAACTCGCCTTGTTTCTTCAGCAGTGAACCTTTTTTTCTTGTTAAATTCTTGGACACGTCCATTTCACTTTTTTTGACTTGATCAGAAGTGAGGATTAGACCAAAAAGCAGCATGCAAACAAACGTTTGCTTGTAACACAGAATGTGATTGGTCTAGACATTTGGCTCTTTTGGCAGATAGAGATTGTAGTGAGAGCTTTCAAAAACACTCAAAATCTCAAAATTGTCAAAATGTGGGTTAGCCAACGTGTGCATGCTACCATACAATTATGAATTACTACAGTATTTTATATATATATAAATTATAGCACAATGATTTTATCACAGAGTTAAGATTATAAATAGAATATCACAGTTACATTATATAATATTAAATTATTGATATCCTGCATTTAGGTATAAATATAGTTAAAAGCAAAGACAGATTACCTTATTTTCCTAAACTATATAAAATGTCTAGACATAGATTAAAATAGCAAGATACAAATAAATAATATTATAGCTATGTTACCCGATACCTAACAGTTGTTACATTTGTGTTGGCTTCTGTTTATGCCTGACCATTTAGTGCCCGAGCCCCCAGACATTGCTACTCTAGACTCAATCTGATGAGCTATGGCCAATGTAATATCAACTTGCCTATAATAAATATATTTACTTACATTTATGTGATTCATAAGTTGATATGTGACATATTAGACACGAATTAAGGTAAAATACAACTACAATTATTCACGGCGATATATTTTTGCATCAATCTTTGCCGTAGATGAGCGACATTTAGGCCTATGTAAGGAGAATTCGTCCGCGACTGAGCATTCTTAGGGGTACATTTAGGGGTTCTGTGACCGGGTCGGTTGATGATAATACGAGAATCAAGTGAGCAATATTAAAGGAAAAACGATTAAAACTATTTTCATTAGATGTTAGCTGGAATTATTTTGTGTGGCTTCGGCTGCTGAGGTTGTATTAGAGACTAGTCCGCAATTATTTTATATATAAAACAATCTAGTGATGAATGTAGTGAAGTTTCAGACAAAATATAACAGGAGATGTTTCTCGTATGCTGATGTGCTTGCGAATGATTCCGCAACTCGCTCGTCGATAATGTGACCCGAAAATGTGGTCATGTGACCTCGCTTCCAACCTCCTCTGGGGTGTAGTTAAATACGACGTGATAAGGGCATCGTGGTGCTCACAAAAGACAAACATGGCGCACACAAAGGGTAGCATGGCGCAGCGCCATGGCATGAAACACTGGATAAAAATGAAATGAATGGGGTTTTAGGACACCTTTGTGTACATATAGCCTAAACTGGGCCAGGAGAGGCTCCTGAGGATAGTGAATGAATGAGATGACACTACCCTCCGGACATAAGATTTTAAATTCGAGCCCTGTCGGTCTGAAGCCGAGCAGGCTACCTTTCGGTCACGGAGATTCCCCACAATATTGGAACACTGGGTACAACAAGGCTATCACAACAAACACGACATGTTGACCCAATGATAGGCCGGCGTCGTAGACGGTGGGCCAACATTGAATCAACATTGGTTCAATGTCTCGTGTTTGCTGGGATTAACGTACCGTTCTCTATCGGCAAGAGAGAGAATAAACGCTGTGGCTTTTACACTAATTTTCTAAATTTATTTGCAGTGACTTCTTTGACTTCACATACACCTAACGAATACAATTATAACCAGTTTTGGATGAGCCTAGCCGGACGCTGGTTTTTCGTCTTCCGCGTACAAGCTTGCAACGATGCTCACATAGGACTGGCTGCAACAATTGGCAACTCAGAAAATCGCTTCTACGAAGTTGTGATTGGTGGAAACTCAAATACCGAGAGCTACATTAGACGTACCCGTCTGTCAAACAACGAAGCTCAAGAACACACACCGGGTATTTTGAACTGCGACGAGATGCGTACATTCTGGATTCAATGGGAGAACAACCATATCGAGGTTGGAGAAGGCTCGATTCTTAACGAGGGACGATTCATCAACTGGTATGACACCACGGATCCCCATGTTATTACAGCCATGGCTCTCAGTACAGGATGGGGATCAACAGGCGACTGGCAGTTCAGCTACATCAATGGTGAGTTGGGCTTCCTTTCAATGTTGGACCAGCGTCGCAGACGCTGGTCCAACATTGAAGCAGCATTGTGTGGATGCCTCGTGTTTGCTGGGTAGGTGCTAATTGTTTTAACCCTTACACCGCTATAGTCGTCTTTATTATATTTTATTAGGATGTTGAATCACAGTTATTGAGAATGAAATGGGTGTTTTTTGAAAACAACAATACCAGCACATGTTTGGTCTCAAGTTAAACAAATATGAGTAATTTTCAACCACTTAAAGGCCCATACCCTGCAGGCTAGAATCATTAAAAAATCGGTGATATTATTTTGGCTTCCTAATATGACCATATGATGTAAACATGGCCATAGACTAGAACTGCAAAAGTTTTTTTAATTTTTGTGCTGCACATTTACCAGTTAGGCTAGATGTAGAGACGAACTTCCCGTATTTCTTATTTTTGACATGGTTGTCCAAAATAAGAATTTAGAAATTTACATTGCATCATAAAATCACCGCTTTTTTTATGATTTTAGCCTGCAGGGTATGGGCTTTTAAAGTTGTGGGTCGCGGTAGCGAAACACAACTAATAGTGGATGAATACTACACATATTTATTTTAGCGAATTTAGGGTTAATATTGTCTCTGTACCAGTGCACGATTGCATAATTGTGGTAATGAATACACTGTCATGCAAAGACAAAAAGTAATACATGTTTTGTTTACACGGACCTAAAGGAAGTACGTACTAAAAAGACCACTATATAGAAATGGTCCCAAAATCGTTAGACAGTATGCATTCGTGCAGGTCATTGCCTCCGGCACAGGGACACGAGACCCCTTGTCTTTTGACTATGCAGGGCTGTTCCATTTCAACAGGGGGTCTCGTGTCCCTGTGGTTACTGCTGCGTGTCTTTAAAATGCAGTACATTGCTACAATTAAATTGTGTGCAATGATATTATTTCTGTCCTCACGTCTAACTACTATGCATTTCTTATATTGTGGCAATGTGCACTTCTTATTTCAGGGGAGACGTATACATTGTTTATGGAATATCAGTATGAATATGAACACGCCTGGTTGCAACCGAAGACAAATCCCTCCAGTTCAGCTCGGGCTGAACATAATGAAATACAATTCGCTGTGAAGGGATGCAGTGACGCACACATCCTGCTTTCGAACACACTTCATGAAACAAGCGATGTTTATGAAATAATTATCGGAGCATATTCTAACACTGCGACAGATGTCAGGCGCAACACTGAGGTTGTGCTGCACAAGTCAAGTCCAGATGTGATGAAATGTGATCAATTCAGATTGTTTTGGCTCACCTGGGATGCGGAAGGAAGTATAACTCTGGGGACTGGGCTCGTTCATACACATCAAATGTTACAGTACACAATGCCCGAACCTGTCTTGTACAAGTATGCCGCTCTGAGTACATGGGTCACGGCCGCTTTAGAATATCAACTTGTGGAACAATTCTGTAAGTATTGAAAACGGATAATTTTATCATGATTGTCCGATAGTATATGTTTGTCAATATTGCTCTGCAAAGCCAAACGGCAGTATCTGCTTACTTGTAAAGTGAAGCAAATACTGCGTTTACTCTCTACACGGCAGAATATATATTCATATAATGGCAGTGAGTCCAGCAATTCGTTTGAACCATTTCTGTTAGCTTAATGCTAGCACATCGCGTGAAAAACTGTCCCAACAATGAACTAAAATTGGCTCGACGTATTGTGTCGTGAATGGTCCCCAGCAAACACGAGACGTTAACCCAAGACTGGTGTAATGTTGTGCCAGCATACAGATGGTGGATAATATTAAACCAGCATTGAGCGAGCATCTCTTGCTTGCTGGGTCTGCAGCGGGGCGTAAAGTCAATTTGTGGCCATTATTGACTTTAATATTTAATATATGTAATATATGGCCAGATGGCCAGACCATGACTATGAGAAAAATGTGCGGCGTCGGGGAGGGATTTTCTCTAAAAAATGTCAACTCGATCAAATTCAAAATGGCCGACTTGCAGCCATTTTTTTTACTTTAATATGCGTAATATCTGGAAACCGTGTAAAAACTATGCAGTGCCATATAACAAAATGGGATGCTTCAGCATGTTCAGGGAAGGAAGTGCTCTGCATGATTCAACTTGCTCAAACTCGACATGCGTCCATTATTGATTTAGTATGAGTAATATTATATCCGTCTAACATGATTGATTTAAAATAAATTGTCATGAGATATAGTGGAGTCAATTTATTGTTAGAAGTTGTTTTTAAATGATATTCCCAACGGGCGTTGGTTAAATTGTAGCAAGTAATCATGCATTTTTATGTTTTAACAGATGACATGGTCAACGTATTTACAAGTGACAGTAATTACCGTAAGATGCATCTCTCCACGATGAACCGTGACAATCTTGTGTTTGAGGTTATGGCCACAGCCGATGCATCAATAGCTTTATCTTATTTGCCTTCTAATTTTGACGTCCAGACAGCAGAGATTGTAATTGGTGCACATGGTAACACCCGTACTGTGATAAGAAAAGAGGTAAATGGCGAAGAAATGGCGACGGTAGACAGTGCAGATGTGCTATCGGGAAGTGAAAGGCGCTGGTTCTGGGTGAAATGGTCTGGTAGTGTTATCAGTGTGGGTAAAGGCCAGACACTTGATCAGGACACCTTATTATCTCATACAGTCTCGGACACACTTGTCATCAGCAGTCTGGCCGTCACTACCAGTGGATCTACCAAGGGAGAGTGGTATATTCCCTATAGCGGTAAGTAAATATGTTATGCCTCTGGCGTTGATACAACGCTGTGATCTCTATTCGGGAACGTGTCCACAGTGTCATTTTGCGTTGTTGGCCGTTATATTTCACGTTATACTAGAATTTTGCTGAAGCCGGAAACATTAAGGTTTAATTTAATTTTCACTCAATCTACAACTAGTCTTTATGTGAGTGGAAATTATTCAGATTTGACAAATTGGAGGTTAACGATTATTAAATATTGCTGATTGATGTCACGTTTTATATATAACATGTTTAAAAGGTGGTACTTAATGTGCTGATAGAAAAAATATATAATCGGGACCGGCGGTTAAAAGGTTAAGGAAAGGCTCAATGCAATGCAAATCAAATTAATGGATTATGTTGTGTTAAATGCTCAGTTTATCAAATAATTGAGTTTAGAAGGTTATATTTGTCAAAACTTAACAAATATTTTTCGTCAATTGATTGGTAATGATAGACTTCGTTGTATACTTGCTTAGACATGTTATGTTAAACATGTGTGAAACAGTGATAATTCTAAATCAGCTTGGGTGACATTCTAGACTAGTTGGTTGATTTTGTCTCACTTACAAAAACTCGCTCAATATTCTAACCCCTACTTTATATACACTTACACGGTGGTGTTTGTATGACCACATATAACACGCTGTAGGTATCGTATCTAGCCTATGTTCATATTATGTGTAAAAGCATTCTAGCGATATGCAAAACGTTATTGACGTTAATAATTGACAACGCAAAATTACGTACAGTGACCGATGTAAGTCTCGTGTAACCTATATGTGAATAGCTAAAAAAAATTGTGGGATCCCAAGTTATTTATTTTGTGAAACTGTTAAATTAATGATGATATCATATTCATGAGTGCACATTCTTGTTTTTCAGACGAAACTGGAATAATTACTTTCAGTGAGTATTGAAAATCATGCATTCATGGTTGTATGTGTATAATGATTTAAATTTGTTGAAAATAATTAATATCTAGTTTAAATACTTTTCATATATAACAATTGTACATGTACCCACCTTCAAACATATATACCGGTAATTATGTATGATTATGCTTGCAAGTTTAACAAAAATGGTAATGTTTTTATTTTGTAAACACATTGTGTAAGTACAAATTAAAATAATATTCTTACAATTTCATACAACGAAATAGATATAATCAATCCGTTAATGTTTAGTGAGAATGGAAAATCAAAAAGGGAAAGAGCCAGTAATTATCACGTATCATAATTATCATAATTATTGTGAAATATTATTATGGCTACATATTTATTTACCCTTAAAAATGTAATTAATCATGATTATTGTGTATGTCCATTTGTAGATTCTGCAAATAATTACGCTGAGATAATTGGCGTGAGTTTTGGCTGTGCCATAGCTGTTCTTATATTGGTATTGATTTTATTGGTGATATACCGGCGACGATCATATGATTCGGCAGGTGAAGATTCTCCTCTAACTTTTGATAACCCAAATTACGGAGATGCGTCCAAAACTCCTACAGAACTTGAAAACAAGAACTAGGTCGTTTAATAAATACGACTATCATATTATTGTGCAATAAGACTTCTACATAGACATCTAAAGAGACATGTTATCCATATGTTAAATATACTTGCCATATCAATAAGGTTCATGCAATGTATCCGCTACGTTATGTAAACCAATGCAAGGATCCATTATATACTTGGTGCTGCAACCTGGTAACTACTGTGTAATCGGACAAGATTGTTTATTTTGTAAAGGTGTTATTTATTTTACCAGTAACATGACTCAGGTATGTATCAATGTACGTTTTATATCTTCTACTTTACTGGTGTGAATATTATAAAAAAAGATCACAGTTTTAAATGAGTTTCTGTTTCAAACACCCATTTTTAAAGTGATAAATTTCAGCAAGTAGCGGGGCATGCCAGGTAGGTCTGCCGTCTATAGCTTAGAACCCCATCCAGTGTACTTTTATGAAAGACAAGCAGCAGTGATTGTTCATCACACAAATAAGTAGCCACAGTGGCTGAAACCTGTAGTGGCTGATACAGGTTTCAGCCACAGATTGACCGCTTACAAAATCGTGGAACATTTCTTTGGACTGTCGTATCGGGAAATATCGCTGAATAATCAGGTCAAAAATATTTTCTTTAGAATCAGTAACATTTCAGTTCCATGCCCGTATGCTCAGCGCAGAAATCGCACAGTCATTAAAAAGTTATGGACCTTTTTCGGACCTTGGGGGCGGGATCGCTCTCAGGCTAGATTTTTCGCGTAAAGCAAATACATCAATCCACGGCCTCGGGAGAAGACGACACGGCTAACAAAGAAGCCACTATTACTGTTTGTCTTTGTTAGTAGCGTAAATGTAATAGCAGGACATAGTGTCCCGGGTCTCAAACGGAGGATGATATAACATATATGACATTGTCTGAGTTAGCTCTTTCCGCTGCATTTGAGTACCTATGTTGTGGGTCTACGGCTATTATAAATGTGTTATTTCTTTCAGTGCCGGGACCGTCTTTATACGTCAGAATCTGACGTCTACAGACGTCAGATTCTGACGTATAAAGACGCTCCCTGCGCTGAAAGGGTTAATAGAAAATATGATTCCACTACATGATAATGTATATACACTGGGGGATTTTAACTTACATCTCGACAATACAGCTGACCCCACCCGCCCCCCCTAATTAATTAAATGGAATTATCGCATGTTGTGATCTCTAGCAACATGTCAACTTTCCAACGTTTATGGTCTTTCACTAGATGTTTGATAACCATACGCATCTCAAATTTTATTGAACCATTTTTTTCGGCGCGGTTATTTCAGAAAATCAGAAATTGAGAGTTGTAAGCCACAATTGCGCAAGGAAACATTTTTGATTATCAATCGTCTCAATCAAATATTCTAAATACTGATATTATAAAAAAGACGAAAAAGATTTCTCAGCATTTTGTAAAATCTAATTATGATTCCTTCTGCAATAGAAAGGCTTTGCGCGGAAAAACCCTGCTACATGGATGAATCCGGAAATAATAAAGCTTAAAACCCTTCGCCACTATCTCGAACTAACATGGTGGAAAGATAGCTCGATGGATCTTTCTGTCAGTTCCACCTGTGCAACACAATGGTGACAAAATCGATTTTTTTGCTGAATGATGCTATTTCGCCCATGGAGCTATATGAAGCTGAGCTATATGGAACTATACAAAAATTAAAAGACTTTTTTGGGGTTCATCGTCAGAATCGTGTGATCTGGACCCCATTTCTACTAGTCCAGGAGCATTAGACTTATACACGGACCAAATTCATAACAAGCTGATTTTTCTTAGAGAATGTCCCCAGAGGTACCCATGTTAACATATTAGAAATCCCGGAAAACCCACCCGGAGCTTTTCAAAAATTTGAAAATGATGTCCAAGATGGCCGCCGCTATATTGTCATATCTGGGAAATTGTGTAAACAAGTCAAATTTTATTTTGTAATAGACCATTTCAACTGGTGTTGTGGTCAGTAAGTCCTTCTAGACTACTCTTCAACAATACTGATAAATATTAGGCTTTTATAATCCTAATTGGCTGCCTGTGTATTGTCATAATGATTTACTGGTAATCTTGGCGGCCATCTTAGATATCTCGAAACGCTCCAGTTGGATTTTCCGGGATTTTTAATATGTAAATCGAGATACCTCTGGGGACGTTTCTTGAAAAAAATCAGCTTGTGGTTATGAATTTTGTCCGGCTTTCAGCTGTTTTCAGGCTGATGCTCCTGGATTATACAATAATGCTAAAAAAATTGTCCCAGCATACTAATAACACCAATCACTGACATAACCAAAATCTCGATGAAAACTAGTACATTTTCTCAATATTTCATAGAACGACGCGATCCAAAACTTCAATTGAGTGGAAATTATTAGAATTTGACAATATGGGGGTATACGATTTTCAAATCTTGCTGAATGATGTCACGCTTCATTTTTAATGTGCTAATAAAAAAACGAAAAAACGAATATAATCGGGACCGTCATTTAAAGGGTTGGAGATTACTATGCAAAAATTTACATAATCTGGTGTGACTTAAGTTAATATATTATATGCATACTGTTCAAATGCAAGCTTGGGTCCAACGCAACTAATTACTTGGAAGGTATTCAGTATGATTTTGTTTATTTTTACCAGATCCCGCTCATCAAGGTAATCAAGAATTATTAATCAATATTTATTACGTTTCTTTTTCCTGGCAATGGTTGAAATTGTGTTTGGATTTTACCGATAACACAAAAGAAATACAAATTAAGTGGCATTTTAATATGAGGGACCGCATCACAAGCAATCTCTAAACTATGAAAGTCACTAAACATTGCATCTTTCCCCTGTTTGAAGGTAATGACTGACTTTGGCCCAAATAAAACAAAATGAAGGCGGTTAAAAACATTTAATTCACAATATGTAAACTTTTCATGGAAACATAATTTTATTGAATTCAAACGGTCTGATAGGCCCATGGCCTCTCATTTAAGTCTATGAAAGTAGGCCTATAATTAGTTGTGTGAGACCTTGAGGAAATGATTATGTCATAGGACCCCGCTTGCAATGAAACAGGCAGAAAGTTTGACTTTGCTTTCATGTACTGTGATCTTCTGGCTATACAATGAACCAGAGTAGATAGTCAAACAGAATAAATTATTGGCATTTTGGGGCTGAACCTTGCAATGTCGAATTACAATAGTGTTTTTTGCATTTTTGAGCGGACAATATCCATCTCTTTAAGAATCAGCTGGCGTTCCATGCTCAAACTTTGTGGATTTTTCAAAATTCAAGATGGCCTCCAAGATGGTCGCCGTATCACTAAAATTGCTGTTACTTTGTTATTAATCGACTTAGAGTCACGCTTTTGGTGTCTATTAGTAGGTTTTGGGTGGCAAGGAATCCATTGATGTGGTTTATTTTATGGTTTTATTCAGTGCACACTTAAATTTAATAAAATCTCAAAAATACAAGACTATTTTACAGAAATCCAAGCGCTCCCGCCCCTTATTAGAATTTGATTGAAGCGATTTTTGACTGGATCACAAAATCAAGACACAAGACAACTAGGCCTATATAAGAGGCTAAGTCTAAGAGCAAGATCAAGAACTAGACAGTCAGTCAGAGACTGCAAACCTCCATCGAATTAATTATCTTAATACGCATCCCGATTGTAATCCGGATCATTCCCACAATTCATTGGATTTATCCATAGCCAGAAACACACCTCTGATAAAAGTTTCATACAAATCTGTGAGATTCGGACCAGATCCAAATCATAATCCGGATCTGGATCATAATCCGAATCATCCCAAAATCTAGTTTGTTCCTGGGCTCGACACAGACCTCTGGTGAAAATTTCATGGAAATACGTTTGTTACTTTTTAAGTAATCCGACGGACAGACAGACAGGCAACAAGCCAACTCGACCAAAAGCAATACCTTCTTGGTGGGAGCAATAAGTCAGTCTGGAATCACTACTACTTGTAATTGACTAGTTAACTACCACGATTTGACAGTAGTATATTAGTATCAATAATGGCCGAAATTCGGCCATTTTGAATTTAATCAGGTTGAATTTTCCCTTTCCGTTCCTGAAAACTCACATTTTGCTTCATACCTGCTCGAAGTGTACCATAAGATTTTGATAAAGGGTTTCAAGCTGATGTAATTTATTTAGATTTTAGTAAAGCCCTTGACAGTGTACCACACTTATTACTTATCCATAAGTTGCAAAAAAGCTGGTTGTCTGTGACATCAGGATTACCCCAGAGCTCAATTTTAGGACCACTTTTATTTGTATTATACATTATTGATATGCCAGATGTTGTTTCGTTTTGTTCTATAAGTTTTTTGCTGACGATGCAAAGTGTTTTTTAAATAAGGTCTTTAAATGATTGTGTTCTACTACAACAGCACATCAAAAGTCTTCTAATGTGGAGATATATCTGGGGAATGGATTTTAACATTGAGAAATGCAATGTATTATCCATCACCAGGAATAATTTGCCATTTATTTTTTAATTTAAAATTTTTGACAAGCCCCTACAACGAGTACAGCGCATGCGAGATTTGGGAGTAATGATAAACACCAATCTCGCATGGGACTCACATTGTAGGGGATTGCTTAATAAATGTAATAGAACGATGGGTATGATTAAACGAGCAGTTGGTTTAATGCTCTTGTTAATGTCACGACCTCTCTGTATCGTACCAATTGGTACGGAGTAATTTAGTATATTGTTCTAGTGTGTGATCCCCCAGTACGGTTTCAGATACAAAGACTATTGAGTCAATACAGAGAGCTGCTACTCGTTATATTCTTAATTATCCAGAAAATAAATACGAGCAACGATGCACCATGCTTCATTTGCATCCATTATCTTTCAGACGTGAAATTACGGATTTGTTATATGTTTTTAAATGTAATAAGGGATACTATGACGTATCGTGGCATAATAATATAGAAGTAGGGAGACCGGGGCTAGAGGAAACAATTTTCAGAATTGTGCTCTAGGAGTCTTAGTTTTAGTGTCAGGTTAATAAAACAAAGCACTAAAGATCATCATTAACGGCGGATCTCGATGAGACAGACATAAATTGCCTATGTTGTTGGCATCACTGTTTAAATGTGACTTAACTGACACCTTGTCGACAGTTTCAATTAACCCCACACGTGGGGCTAGTTGAAACATCAGTCAATATGTGGTTATTATCAATTGTAGCGATGCGATAGGTTTCTACATTAATTCTGGAACATACAACGTTCAGTTAGATCACATGTGGCAGAGCTGCTTGATTTTGTGCCATATAATAGTAAATCGTCATGAAACTTGAAAAATGATTTGACTAACATGTTTTGACTAACCCCATTTATGTTTCAACTAACCCCATTCCATGTTCCTACTAACCCCATTTCAAAAGTTTCAACAAGCCCCATATTGATAAGCCTAGTTTGTACTGATCCATACCTAAATCAATGCATCACAGTGCAACACCAATGTATATATACCTTTTCATATGGTTTATACAGAGAGAAAAGTTGTCAGGTATAGACTATAAGCACCAAGGAGAATGAAAAGATAAGGTGATTCGACCAAAATTTACTCAGAAAATCAAAAATGCGACAAACCTGTCTCTTTGAAAGAATTAGCTTCTGTTGACTTTTTATACAAAACGATGTCATGTATGATGCCACTGGCATTCGCTATGTGTCCTCACATGACCGATCAGTATCATACTGAGGGCTTGGGATGCTGTGTTTCAACTAACCCCGTGCTTCAACTAGGCCCGATTTTCCCCACTTTCACACTCATCTATGAGATCTGGCAATGCGGGCCTTGTTCTACGCATGAAAATTGTTAGAACAGAATTGTTACACTGTGGAAAGCCCTCCTGAGGCAATTGAGGGACGCCGATTCTATATATTGTTTTAAACTTAACCTTGTAATGCATTATGACAACCTTGTTACAGATTTCGATACGGCTAATGTATGTAACTGGTCAGAGGCATGTAGGTGTCACTACAGTGTGTGTAATCGTGGTGCTCTACGTTGAAACAGCATTATCGTTAATTTTATTACCTTTTTAACATAATTTCAATTTTATGACAATGGTTTCTGAGTTTGTATAGGTATATTATATTGCCTGTTCTCAGCTAACCTGCTATATTGTACTATTTGTTTATGAACTCTAATGTATTCATAATTATCTACATGTACTGTGTATGGCGAATAAATAAATAGTGGTCTGGCTATTTAGCATGGCTTACCAGATATAATGCATGTAAATGATGGCCGAAAGTCTGCCATTTTAAATTTTATCAATTTAAAAAATTTCAGGTTGCATCCTCCCTTGAAACCTCTGTGTTTTATAGCAATGGTTTGGCCATCTGGCACGACTTACAAAATACCGGACACCTGAGGTGAAAAATCAGAGATAGGCGACCACTTTGAATTTGATAAAGTCAAATTTTTTCAGGTTGCATCCTCCTTTGAAACCTCACATTTTGTTTGATAATAATGGTCTAGCTATCTAGCAAGGCTCAACTGATATCAGACATATTGAGGTGAATAATAGTTGGCCATTTTGATCAAGTCTAAATTTTTCAGGGTGTATACCCCCCTGAAACCTCACATTTTGTTTTATAGTAGTGGTCTAGCCATCTAATATTGTTTACCAAATATCAGGCATATGAAAGTAAATAAAGGCCGATAGGCAGCCATTTTGATCAAGTCGAATTTATTCAGGGTGTATCCTCCCCTGAAACCTCACAATTTTGTTAATAGTAATGGTCTGGCCATCCAGCACGGTTTACCAAATAAAAGGCATATACAAATAAATAATGACCGATAGGCGTCCATTTTGAATTTGATTAAGTTTAAATTCTCCAGTATGCTTCTCCCACTGAAACCTCACATTTTGTGTAATGGTAATGGTCTAGCTATCTAGCACGGTTTACCCGATACCAGGCCTATATTGTCGGCCTTTTTAAATTCGATCGAATTAAAACATTAAGCCTCACATTAAGCCTCACATTTTGTTTTATTGTAATGGTGTAGCTATATCTTGCGCAGTTTTCATGATATTCCGCAAAATATTTTAATTGGATAATATGTCATGTTATAAATTAGGCCAACGAGTTGGGTCAACATCAAGGTCAAGGTACAAAAACCAGAAAAGGCACAACTAGGGACCTTAGAGATCACATATGTGCAATATGCCAAACCTTGCATACGTGTGTATTGATCATGCGTGCATTTTCATAATGGGTACTACATATTTAAACCGATAGGGATCAAATGATATTATGCTCCCATCTATTTGTACAGCTGCATACATGTAGTTGCTGTAAATGGGAATGTAATCTTACCTTATGATCTGACCAGCATTGGAAGATATGTTTATTGCCATAGACATAGCCATCAGTGTACGGTGCTTGACACACTTGATTTGCGGTTTATGAGAGGTAGGTACCACCTCCATGACGGATTGGATGGGGCATGGCATTTTTGACACTGTCATTTTCCTCCTCCATCCCTTTTGTTAATAGTAATGCTTTAACATGGAACCTGCGAGTCACGTTTTAACAGAAGAATTGAAGCAATGCCAGACGAATGCAATGCAACTACGTCATCGCGAAAGATTATTTTTTAAATAATGTTCGTCTAGAGATAATCCACTTTGATCTCTATCTATAGCATCAATGTGCACTAAGTTCAAAAATCTACTCCGATCATTCATGTCTCAAGGAAAGCCCTGCCAATATACTTGGCCCCGGAAAGATGTTTATTTTCATCCTAAGTATGAAACGTGCTGTGCAGCAAGATCGATGGTATCGGGCATCCTCTGCATGTAGATCACTAAGTGATCTTATATGTTTTGAATGGCTCTTATCGTTGCCTTGGACCATTTATAACTTACTCATTTGGTGGAATACATGCGTAACATTTGTAGAAAAAAAGTGATTTCCATAGTCGAAATTGGATCTAGTTTAAGCTAACTCTTCATTTCCACGTTTAAAATATATTTTTTTTAGAATTTACATAGTTTGATGCACAAATTTTGTGACCACGAACTGAAGTTGATTTTCTGGATTGGTCATAAATTATGTTACCCCTTGTCTCTTGCAAAACTAATACTTCAGCTTTTTTTCAGCCATTATTCTGCCAAAACACATAAATGAGAGCTAAATAATTGTATTATTCAGGTTTAATCACTATTTTGGCGACCATTTTGAATTTTTGAACGAAAACTACATTTTGATCTCAAGGTTAACATCAAAATCGTTTTCCCCGACCCCAAAAACCCGGACCTAGACACCAAAATAATGTCTCCTAAGTCAATTTGTTAAGAAGTTAGAGCTTGTATTATGTTTTAATAGCCATTATGGCCGCCATCTTGGATTTTGAAAAACCCACAACGGGTGGACATGGAATGCCAGCTGATAAATGATCTATGGCTTATATTCAACTACAAAAAAATGATTGTAATATGATATTGCAAGGTCATCTTATGGTTCTGCCTGACTAAGACATCTAAAAGTTAGACCTAAAGTCACAGGAGGCAAAAATCCAAGCTTACGATGGTCGCCATTTCACGTGAGAAACATATGATTGTTCATAACTTTACAAAAATAAGACCTACAAGTAGGATGTCTATGTTGGTGTCTTCATCGAGTTTTTAGGTATGAGGAATAAAAACAATATTTAAAAAGCAGTAGAATGTGCAGAAATAAAAGATGACCGCCATTCGAGCATGAAAAATCGATCTGATCATAACTTTTAAAACATGCATCTAGAATAATAATGTTGATGTCTACACTTAGGTCTTTATACATGAAGAATTTAGAAAAAAAGTAAAATCAAAGACTGCAAAAGAGCACAATGTGCAGAAATCTAATGCTCAATTCTTTTTAAAAGTTCCTCTCAAAGATTAAAAAAAATAAAAATTAACGGAATTTGAAATAATCTAAGTTTGCATAAGCAACACCATCTGATCTAATCCACCAACTTTACTAGCATTTGAATAGATCCAAACAACGAATTAATAAACAATGATAAAAAATACTTTTATAACACAATAAAAATAATAAGAAATTTTAAGTATTTTTTCAAACTATATGACTAGTATACTTAGCACATTCAAATATTAAAGATAACATATAACAAACCTTAAATAATTATGACACAACACATTGTGTTGTTGACCCTGTATGGCGCGCTGCTACATCGAGACAATAACCTATTGTGCATAAAAGGAAAAACTTGTAATACATTTGTTGCAATAATAGTTATTGACCGATAAAATACAAGCAATTATACTTAAGACAGACTAGCAAAATTTTCTATGTGTTTGTTTGATCAACGCTTGATAATTCACACACGTATCACCCAAGGTCATTTTAAGGTTAAACGTATTAGATCTAGTCAAAAATGGATGTATTTTGTTTATTTTAAAAACGTTACGATTCAGAAGTGTGAAATACTATCAACAGGGGGTTTCATCATTTCTTACGAAATTACTTTCCAGTACACACCAGGGTAAGGCAGTCCTATAACACCACTCCAAGCACAGACGGGGTAAAAGCCCTTTGATACACTTATATCGAATATTATTTTGTTACATACTGTGACACATGCTAGAGCCTATCATACTTTTACAAGAAAATACATCGTCTAGTTTGCGTTACTATATATTTAAAACATAACTATGCTGGGTGGAAGTGTGAATTCAAGTTCACACTAAGGTCATGATGTTAAGGTCAAATCATAGGAAAATCGTGGCGCAAAATACCATTTGAAACGACATTTTGCCCAATGACCCTGGAATTGATGTGGTACGGCACGGTACCGCTTGATATAAATCTAGCCCCCGGGTCAAATAAAGGTCGTTCAAGGTGGTCGCTCTAAATGCAAATCTAGCAAAAATACAAAAATAATCATTTTCTGGGAACGTGAAATCTGCAGGACTCAAAATAAACTTAAATTAATTGCGCGGGTCGAAGAGAATCTCCTCAAGAGACACAAATTACTTTAAAGTAATTCTGTTGAAATGTCGCAACATTTTATAGATTTGTATACATAATTTTGCTAATTTAGGTTAATTTATACTAAATAAAATGGAGTGGAAAACATGGGGGGAAGACATCAAGAACAACTTTGTAAGTGGTTTGGTTGAAAAGGTCTATGGTATTCAAAATTAACTAAAACAAATTCCACTGAATTAAAAACATGGTTAAAGACAGAAAACAATTATAGCGTTTCACAAACTTCTGAGTGAATTAGCTTAGGAATATTAGTGTGGATTAGTTGTTCTAGATTATGTTAATTTATGCTAATTAAGCTGATTGCGACACCTAGCGATTATGAGCGAAGTCATATACCAAATACATCTGGATAAAATTTTGGAAGTGTTGTTTGTTGTTAACCATACATATCGATTATACCCCATCTATTGTTAGCGTTTTGTTATCAGATTATTGATTGTTAAATAAACGAAATTGTGGTAATGGGGTCTTCTCCATTCCATTGCAATGAATGAATGAATTGAGTTGAATTTATTTTACGAGAAATCCTAGGTGTAGACACCAAAATTATTATTCTAGGTTGATTGTTTTAAAAGTTATGAGCAGATATAGATTTTTCATGTTACAATGGCGACCATCCTAGATTTATGTTCATTGCATTGTTTAATGTTTTATGATTTTCTTGAATTCCTCATATCGGAAAACCTAGGTGTAGAGACCGAAATCAATCTTTTCGGTGGCATTGTAGGTGATTTTTTTTAGGTTATGCGCAATCATAGATTTTTCAAGTGCGCGAGGCGGCCATCTTGGATTTTTGCTTCCTGTGACTTTATGTCTAACTTTTTAAAAGTCTACCTTGGTTAATTTGATAGCCAAAAGACCTCAGTATTATTAACGCGAAGTCAAAATCTCTGGCTATCTCGTTGTATTGCAAGCGGGGTAGCCTGGGATGGTAAGTAATATTTGGTTTGATTGATTATGTGCACTTTCACCACGTGGCGCTGCATGCTTATTATACTCACTAGATGTCTCTCACCTGAAAGTGAGATTTACGCATCTCACAAAACAGGGATAGTCCTTCGGCCAAATACATCGCGGTAAATACACGACATTCACCCAGTGTTGGTTGAAGGTTGAGCCAGCGCCGTAAACAGAGTATCAACCCTGATCAAGGTAACGGCAATATCTCGTTTTTGTTGGGCTAGGGCCTAAGTATATTCTCGGTCTATAAAAGAGCTTCCGTTCGTTTCGCAAGCTCTATGTTGTTATACAACAATTATTCTGATCTGCAAAGCCAATAGTCAGTATAACTGCTTACTTAAAAATTGAACAGTTACTGCTTTTTGGCTTTGCAAGGCAGCATTGACCTCAATTGACTCATGTGATCAATCACCAAAATATCGGCAATCAACCAATCTGATCACCTTAAATCCATTTGTTATGGTATTCACGATTCTTTATTTAACCCTTAGAGCGCGGGGATCGACTTTAGACGTCAGAATCTGACGTCTGTAGACGTCAGATTCTGACGTCTACAGTCAATCCCAGCACTTTAAGACTCCAAGTAATTATAACTGTATACTCTTAGCATAGGTATTCAAATCAAGCGGGAAAAGCTATTAAACTAAGGCAGCTATGATGATTTCAAATGCAATAAACCCATTGGTCTCTTGGTGCCAGCGCTTCAAGGGTTAGTACATGATAAACAGACTGGTTACAGACCGACTTTGAGACATGGCCCATTTTAGCGTGGATGTACATGTATACGATTTCACACTGAAATCTACACGTTAATTGCAGAATTCATTTATTCGTGTAACCAAGTTTACAATTCATGTATTTATCACTTAAATTACCACTTAAAATAGCGCATGCTGTATAATAGTCATTCATTTGTATAAATCTAGCATTACCACTTCTACAAAATAGTTACTATATAACATCAAAAGCATCGATTGTTGACTGTAGCATTTTTTTCAATTGTAAAATTTCAGACACATTTTCATCTTGCAGCACTGCGGGTCAGACTGATTAGGCGTCCTATTGTCATCTATGGACACATTCTAATTGAAAAATGGCAGATTGTTCACGTGACCTAAAAACAGAAGTGGCATTTTAACTCTTTAAGTGCTAAGTTATATCATTTTAATTTACCCACCCAACTGAAATTTCAATTAAATTTATCATATCTACCATGATGATAGCTCTCACTCTTAAATTTAATTGAAATTTCAATTTGTGTCCGGTAGTCAAGGATAATGATACTGAGTAGCATTATCCTTGACTACCAGAAAAAAAACACTCACTCCTAATGAACGGATGGGCTAAGTGCCTCCACAAACTCAAGACAACAACTCAATGTTGGCTAAATGTTGAGCCAGCATCGTAGAGATATCTTATTTAAATTTTCGTCCACTTGAAAATGTTTGCCGCTACACAAATTCGGGTGGGTGAAAACTACCACTATTTGTTTAATTTGAGAATAATTTTTTTTTCGATATTTGAATACTGATTTCATACCCAGTAATTGTGATTTTACCTGTTGATTGAACAGATTAAAACGCCCAGCTATTTTATACGTCAGAATCTGACGTCTGTATTTTAGCGCTTTAAGGGTTAAATGGGTAACCCTTAGATCACTGAGCTATTCAATTAACTTTTCAGTCACTTGAAGTTGTGTCTCGCTACCGCGACACACAACTTCAAGTGACTGAAAATTTATATTATTTGTGAAATTTAAGTCTCAATATATATCAATGTTTCAAGACTGAAGGCATATAATATGCCTATGAATATATTCTACCATGAGCAGCTCGTTATCAGGTGCTGTACTGGTGCTAATAAAACACACGGCATGGCTACTGCAGTCTCAGTGCTCTGAGTTTTTAAGATTTGTATTTTATTCATATATGCTTAGTGACTCACGGCATATCTTTGTGTTCTCGTCATGACCGTCGTCACAGTCCTGGTGACCGTCACACACCTGAGAGTGGAAGATACACTGACCGCCAGGACAGCGGATAAAACCTGATAAAATAAACGCGTAGAGACAATGGAGAAAGTTAAAAATAATTTATTTTGGGAGCCGGTGGCCGACAAACAATTTAAACTGGTTTAATCCTACCTACTTTATCTTTTTCCCATTAGAAAAATCAAGATAATCTTAACATTTGTACTGGAAATAAGTACAAGTTATGGTTAGACTATTGTAGATAACAGATATATTATTTCTTTAATATAGAATGGCAATATAATGTAAAGAAATAATCAAGTCGGGGGAAGGGGGGCGGGTGCGCCGAATGTTCAAAGCTGTCACACACTTCTATTCGGTTCCAGGGTCTCTACTGATCAATTTAAGCCCATATGACACTTTGTGTTTTGATTTTCTTTATAATTATGAACTGCTTGGTGAAAGCCAGTCAATACGAATTAGCCGATTATATGAAAAAACACTAAATTGTAAAAAAAAAATGAATCTAGAATTAATAGGGTATTATATATGCAGATCAATGAACAACATCATAGTATTGCACCTTATGTAAGCTAAATTTTTTTTGTTGTGTAATAGACAAAAAAATAACAAAAATGATAAAAAAAGGTGTCATGTCATGAATACCACTTAGAAAGAAACCTTGAAACCTAACTAACATGGTTACATGTTGTCAAACATTTAAAAGTTTTGCCAGGACCCTTTCTTGTCAAACATAGGCTATTTAGATTTTTCTCATAAGTATGACCTACTTAAAAACTTTGTTAACGTGAATAAATACGATTTAGCCGATTGTATATCAAAAACAACAAAACTTCAATATAACTTCATTAAAATAGCTAGAGCATTAATAAAAAAAATATAAAATTATGTGCAATTTTAGAACATCAAAATTTACATGACTTTAGACGTCAGTATATGACGTATGTAGATACCCACCTGATGTACAAGGCACACCATGACAGAAGGACTGATCCTCATCAGATTCGTCTTCGCAGTCTAGGCGATTGTCACACAGAAAGTTTACACTCACACACCTAAGCCCGTCACGACACTTGACGGTCCCCGGCTGGCAGGACCGTGACTCTAAAACAAAACACCAAGACGTAATCTCTGGTTTTCATATTTGGATTGAACTGCAAACAAATTGCTGAGCTACAGCTACATTATACAGAGCAGCTACATTATTCTCTTCGCTAAAAACAGCTACACCAACATAATTATTGTGTAAAATGTGCTTCTTATTGTGTAGCAAGCAGCTGCTAAGCTACACCAGACAAATTATTCCACGTAGTCCTGCTGAATTATCAGCTAATCTTTGGCATTCATTACAATATGGAGTAGTGAACGCATACGGAATACGGCGTTAGCTCATCGGTGTTGATCACTGAAGTTAAGCAACGCCGGACCCGGTCCATAATTGGATGGGTGACCGCCTGGTTCTACCAGGTGTTGTATACACTAGGACATGCGTGCAGCGATGTCGTGTCGTGGGCCTCAGAGAACCACGTAAATCAGATGGCTCGTCTGCCTGACCTAGTTGGACGTAAAATAACCTCAATGGACGTAGTCGCAGTTTCTATCCGGCGAAACCCCAGAAAATCCACAATGTGTGAGTACTTGGCACATAAAGCGAATTAGCTTGGAATAAAAAATAGTTTGATGCGCCTCAATAGCAGCTCTGCTGTATATCTCCCAGGAGACTGAGTTGGAATTTGAATGAGAACAGGCCTTGCTAACTTACTCTCGATGTTCAGCGCTCTGAACAGCCTCCGGCTGGATACATGCGCCATATAAGATTTCATACATTCATTCATTCAAATGCCAACTTAAAATGCAAGAAAAAAATCACGTTGATGTAAAATAAATATTTTTCAAAATGAATTAATTGTTAAATTGAGGGCCTTTAACGAAATATTTTGGAAATATGCTTAGTTTGAAACTTGGTGAAAAACCTATGACACGACAAAGGTGATATTAATTATTATAACGCGACTTTAAATATTAACATGCCATGTATCTGTCAGACAATCACAGGCTCGTTACATAACATGTATATTAATGAAAAACTAAACATCGGCAATTGCCATTCGAAAAAGATGTGTTTTTAACACTTTCTTAAATGTGGACATCGATGATATTGTTCTCATATACAGGGGGAGTGAATTCAATAAAATTGGAGCCTTTACAGAGAATGCTCTGTCCCCATAAGATCTGAGGCGGGTACGAGGCACCACAAGTTTTAGGTCCCCTGATGACCGTAATGATCTTGTCCAGGTTGATAGACCTGCATTAAATCTTATTTAGTGCTAGCCCATTTAGTGCTCGATAGGTCATAAGTATAATTTTATACTCTATCCTATATTTGACAGGCAGCCAGTGTAGTTTATAGAGTATGCGTGCTGCTATATTTTGAACTCTCTGCAATTTAGCAAGAGATGTCTCAGGGATACCAACCAGAGGGAGTTACAGTAGTCTAATCTTGAACCAACAAATGCGTGGATTAGTTTCTCGGCAGCTTGTTTTTCTAGATAACGACGAATATCAGCAATGTTTTTAAGTTGAGCCATCATTGATTGGCATTGTTTCTGAATATGAACGTCCATTTTTAATGCATGATCAATGCGGACTCCCAAATTCCTTGCGGATACAGTCGCCTTAACAATTAAATATTCACCGGACGCCAGCAAACCCGAGCCGTCGAGGCAATGTTAGCTTTAAGCAGGCCCACCATCTGCGACGCTGGGCCAGCATTAAACCAGTATTGGATTAACGCCTCACGGCTGGAGCACTCACCGCAGAAAGCCGGGCTCTCGTCGGATCCGTCGCCGCAGTTGTCTGTGCCGTCGCAGGCTTTCCATGGACGCAGACACTTTAATCCGTCAGCACAGGTCACCCAATCTGAAGCATGATGGAAAAAGATGTCCAAACAACCGCGCCATCTCTACGGTATCATATTTAATTTTTCACCCACTTGAAGTTGTGTCTCGCTACCGCGATCCACAACTTCAAGGGGGTGAAAATTACTCATATTTGTTTAACTTGGCTCATGATAATATTATTATATGCAAATCATGATATTTAAACACACATTTCTTACATAAACATTGTGATCAAACCTGATGAAAAATAAATAAATAAAAGACTCGTGACCGCAAATGCATTACTTGCTAAAAATATCACGTCACCGACTATGACATAAATTATTGTGTGTTACCGTGAGGACAGGGCAGGGATCGGCAGACTTCTGGATTCTCGTCCCAGGCCCCCTCACAGTCTGGCATCCCGTCACACATCCAGTCCCTGTGGATCGCCCAGTGTCCGTCCGAGCACATCACCTCCGTCTCCGAAACCTGTCTCGCTGAAAATAAATGAGGATGTTTGCTCTTTGCTATATGATAAACATTGACCCAGTGCTGATTCTACGATGGAGATTAAGGTGGTAAATACAGGCACCAAAGGATTAATTTTTGATCCCAAATTCGTTCTTATTTATGTATACTTTGGTATCTTAAACCCATCACCCTTTCAGCGCGGGGACCATCTTTATACGTCAGAATTTGACGTCTGTTTTCATGAAATTTTGCGCACACTCTTGTCTAGTGAAGTTAGACCACTGACATGTAATGAAATTTTGAGACGAAACTAAAAGATTTATATGGGGCAAGACTTTCTTTATTTACTTCGTTTTAAATAGACTACAATTTAAACTATATACGACATTTTCTATTGAAATTGTCAGGGTGGTCGCCCCATCGTTAGCAAATAGTGCTTGTAAAATTTCATGACAATTGTTTGAGAATTAACTGATACATCAGCGAAAATCATTCACCACGGTTAATGTGAATCCAACAAAAGAGGTATCGCGATCAGAAGTGATCGGAGGTGGAAATGCCGAAAAGCGATAGGACTGGAGTCGGTGCTTTATTCCACCCCGCAAACCCAGGAAATACAAAACATTTTTATAACATTCATACAGCGTCGGCCCAGCATCTTCGACATTGGTCAAACATTGTATAAATGTTATACAAATGTGTTGTGTTTACTGGAAGATAAAAGGCAGTAACTGCTTATTTTCCAAGAAAGCAGTTACTGCTTACGTGAATAGGCTTTATTGTCACTCTAAAATGTATTAAACACACTTACTTTTCACATGGTTTTTCGTCGTTACGTTCATCAAATCCTGCAAAACCCTTCTGACTTCTGGTCTCATGTTTGCCAAGTCAGGTAATGTTAAAGTGTCTAAATAAAAAATAAAAGTAGAAAATATTCATTGGCTATTATGTCAAGATTCATTGGCTATTATGTCATTTTTCTCCCTAGAGTAACGTCTAGTGTTTTAAGGAAATATATGTGGGTGAAAAATGACATAATATAGACACCGATGAATGAGTTTTAAAGCTATAATGCTGAATGTAATATCATAAGGGGACTGCAAACCGCCGAAATTAATGATTGTCCATATACCATCCTTGGTAATGATACAAAAACCTACATGTATAGTTGTACTAGTAGTATTAGATTCATTTAGAAAGTGCATAATAGTAAAACGTCACTGTTGAAGGTGTCCAAACAAGAACATGCTATCAAGTCATTTTGTCGTTTGAAGAAAGAGCTGCTAAAAAGCTGTTTTCGTTACTCAGAGTTACTCATCTAAACTACACATAACTCCCTTGATTTGTATGCCGGTGACTTGATATCAAGTGTAAAATGTTTTTTTTATTCTTATTAATTAATTAATTAATTGAATAATTGATTAATTCATTTATTTATTCATTCATTCATTCAAGTATACAGTGGTGACCATGTTACAGTTTTGCGACTATGACGTCATAAAGCAGTCTTCTATACAGTTAGATCAAACTAGTATTTTACTAACTATAACAATAAATAAAAATAGGCTACATAAACATGAATAAAAAATGGAACGCATTGCTCCCATTAGTTTTAATAGTATAGTTAATTTAGTTTAGTTAAAAAAAGACTGGAAAATGTACTCACAGACACCAGCGCAATAGGCCAGCAAGATCAAAACTTCGGAAAAATTCATTTTCAACTGTGTAGCTGATTTCGACGAGTCAGATCAGATTGTGTGCAGCAAATTCGTTGCAGCAAAGTTTGGGCGCTCTTCCGTTAAGACTGGCAGAAAACAGCTTCAGTGAAACTTTATATATTTTGTACCACCTATAGCCGGTGCTTGAAAAGAAAACTGTTCGTTCGATGTTGGGTCAACGCCGCGATCAACGACCCAGCTTCGTCACGAACTTGGTCCAGTGTCTGGTCTTCAATCGGAATCTCACACGTATTTTGACAAAATGCCCTGATTAAGCTATCGGCTCGTGGTGTTGATGAAGATACCAGAGGGAAAAAGTGTTTTGTACCATGGAACAGATGTTTTCAAATGCTGGTTCAATTCTGGGTTAACGTATCTAACGCTGGACCACCATTGAAACAAATTTGGGCGAACGTCACCTAGATATCAGCACCATCGACCCGTTTTTCTTTACAGCCATGTCGAGCAGGTTATACCCCCAAGCGGGTGCAGGGCATAACTAAGATGACTTTTGATAGCCTAGTTTCACGTCAAACAAAACACACGTGTGGCAAACGTACCCCATGCCTACAACCCAGCAAACAAAAAAACATTTGTATAGCATTTGTACAATGTTGGACCAACGTCGAAGACGTTGGGACAACGTTTTACAGAATGTTATACATATGTTTTGTTTGCTGGGAACGGTCATTTATGACCCGGCAAACAATAAGGTATTTTTTTCCGGGCTTGGCCATTTTATTTAAATCGTACCAGAAGTAAAATATAAAAACATTGCAATTTCCAAAATTAAACGCAATAGGCATCCATCTGGCTAACATTATTAAAAAAAAAATATTTCAGATTATGAAACAAAGGGGCTATCAATAATTTGTATCCACACTGCGTAGGCCTGAATAGTGTGTCTGCGACGCTGACCCAACATTCGATCAAAATTGGGTCAACGACTCGTGTTTGCAGGGATGCGACAATTCCTAATAATTATCCTTTCGTGTTATAATGGACGGATAGATCCGTGATTTTCTTTCCTGGAAATGAAAGCACGTGACATTACGTCATTATGTGTAGAACAATACTACAATGTATCAGGCCTATTGTATGCACAGAAATATCCGTATTACTTGAAAAAAAACAGTGGAAATCTGGATACGGTCCTTTACAACATCCTAACCCTTTCAAGCCTGACCTTTCCATTGTCATCTTCATCCACTACAAGCCGCGAATTGCTGTCGCAATTCTCGACTTGTAGTGGATAAAGATGACTTAAAGTGAGTGAAAAATTGAAGAAAATTGTCATCTATTGGCAGCAGTTTCTAGGATATTTTTCTTCTAAAACTCCTTAGTTGCAGGAAAATTAAATCTGTTTTCAGGGATGTAGCACGATGCTTTAAAGCATCGTGTGGCCTTAAAGTGTTAAAGACAGTCGTTGCTTAACCCTTAAGGCGCTGAAATATTTTGTATATACAACATGGAGACTAAAGGGTTTTCTTCAATTTGAAATCATTATGAATGTCTGAGTTACATCAAAGGTCTTCGGTTACAATCATGTAGCTCTTTCCGCTTCATTTCAATACCTATGTTTTGGGTCTATGGATTATGACGTCTATAGTAATTGAGAGTTGGGGCGATGGACGATTTCAAATTTAAATTACGACTAGAGGTGGCTCCGAGTCTACGAGCACGAGAATTTGCTGAAAAAACAAACTAAAGAAAAACATTAATTTCCACACAAAGTTTGTTATTTTTCCAGTTATTGGGGAAGATGTATGTGTCCCCGTAATCTGGACCGACCCGCCTCGCTCAGATTTCAACAATGGCAGTGAGTGATTGATTTACGGCAATAGTCAGATATGTGCTTTGATTTTTTGGTCGCAGTGAAAAACACTCCTGCAGGCAGGTATCAAACTTGGCAATAAATATCAGATAAAAATGACCGTGATTGATTGTCTCAGCAAACACCGTCTTCGACGCCGGCCCAACATTAAAACAACATTGGCCCAACGCCTCATCGATTAACCCTTAAAGCGCTAAGCACGACTAGAGTTGTTATTGGAAATGAAATGAGCGCTTGAGAATTTGCAAACTTCAAGTGGGGGATTTTTTCCTAGTGTGGCGGTTTAGGGATTAACCCTTTGCCTTCCCCTCACGACAATGGTCATTTTTAATCCCATTTTATTTGCCGGTTAATTATTCACTGTTACTGAGAATGAAATGACTTTTTTTAAATATATTCAAGTCAAGATTTGTAAATGTTTGGTCTCTAATTAAACAAATAATTTTCAACCGCTTGAAGTTTTAGATCGCGGTAGCGAGACACAACCTCAAGTGGTAGAAAATTCGGGGTTGGATAACTTGGGAGGATAAGGGTTAACATTATATTTGTTTCGCTTTTTTTCAGGGAAAAACATCACTACGACCCTTTCTGGGCTGGAAACTCGATAACATTTTTATGCGGGTGTGAAATCAGAAAATAATATTATTAAAATATAATATCCTTTGCAAAGAATTGTATTTAATCAGAAAGTTTTCATCCACCCAAAATTTGCTGACGCGTAAAAAAAAGTTCCGCAACTCCAAGCGAACGAAATTTATTCAGTTTTTGTTAAATCGGAGGCGAACTATTTTTAAATTTTACAGATAGATAGCAAGTTCCATCTTCAAAGCAGGTATTTACAGTGACAATAAAACAGATAAAACAAATCGCGAGGACCGACTTTAGGCACGTTCCATTCTGCACGTCTAAAGTCGAGCCCCACATGAAAAGAGCAACATATTTATAATGGCCGTAGACCCATAACACATACGTATGTATTCAAATGATGCTGAGACATTTATGACGATTTCATGATAATGTAATATCGGTATGACAATTCACAATGAAAATTCAGTACATTAAATTGGTATGATAATTAAGCATAGCATGTATTTAGTTTATTTTTGGAATTGTGTATGATAATTATTCAGATTATTTTTGTTCATTGGTCAGGGATAGAGTACTATACTGTCGTGCAAAGCTAAAAGGCAGTGTCTGCTCACTTTACAAGTAAGCAGATACGGCCTATTGGCTTTACAAAGCAGTATAATGGTCCGCATTGTCCACTAGTCCATCGATATAAAATACTAGACCCCAAGGCTTGATGTATTTTAGTATTTTATATCGATGGACTGCTAAACCATTGGGCTCTGCCCGTGTGGATTCGAATCCCATCTTCGTCTATGATATTTTAATTTGAAAACAATGACAGATGTCACTGTTGGCCGCGGATGTGGGTATAAACATCATTTTTATGTTGCATTAATGGGCGGTCAGTTTTAATTGAAGAAACTATCAAGATACATACAATTTATAATGCCATTTTGTGCTCAGTCCTCTCCTGACATTGAGGCCCGTTAGCTCAGTTGGTTAGAGCGTCGTGCTAATAACCACCAAACTTTCAGTTAACGGCCGACTTATCCCACTACAAATGCTAACTTTATCTTATTCTAACTTTCTCCTATTTTCATTAGAAAAGTCTAGTTCACTACTAACTTTCCCAATGGACATATGACGGGGGCGAACGGCAGTCTGGCGGGGGTGAACATCTAAATTATCAGATTATACAATAAGGAGATAATGTTCCTTTTGAGCTTTCATGTGATACTACATGCCTTCAAAGAATGTCCAATCCAATGTCCGAAGGGCAGTGTGATCTCATTCATCTCACCATCCTCAGGATGTTCTTCTGGCCCAGTGCACAAAAGTGGTCTAAAACCCAATTCCTTTATTCTAATGAAAGTAACAAAAGTTATGATAAGATCATTGCTGGGAGTTTTTGTGAGATGCCCCCACCCCTGCTTCTCTATCACTTTAAGCAATTTTCAATTTAATTAGCATGTTTAGGCACGTTCCATTCTGCACGTCTAAAGTCGAGCCCCACATGAAAAGAGCAACATATTTATAATGGCCGTAGACCCATAACACATACGTATGTATTCAAATGATGCTGAGACATTTATGACGATTTCATGATAATGTAATATCGGTATGACAATTCACAATGAAAATTCAGTACATTAAATTGGTATGATAATTAAGCATAGCATGTATTTAGTTTATTTTTGGAATTGTGTATGATAATTATTCAGATTATTTTTGTTCATTGGTCAGGGATAGAGTACTATACTGTCGTGCAAAGCTAAAAGGCAGTGTCTGCTCACTTTACAAGTAAGCAGATACGGCCTATTGGCTTTACAAAGCAGTATAATGGTCCGCATTGTCCACTAGTCCATCGATATAAAATACTAGACCCCAAGGCTTGATGTATTTTAGTATTTTATATCGATGGACTGCTAAACCATTGGGCTCTGCCCGTGTGGATTCGAATCCCATCTTCGTCTATGATATTTTAATTTGAAAACAATGACAGATGTCACTGTTGGCCGCGGATGTGGGTATAAACATCATTTTTATGTTGCATTAATGGGCGGTCAGTTTTAATTGAAGAAACTATCAAGATACATACAATTTATAATGCCATTTTGTGCTCAGTCCTCTCCTGACATTGAGGCCCGTTAGCTCAGTTGGTTAGAGCGTCGTGCTAATAACCACCAAACTTTCAGTTAACGGCCGACTTATCCCACTACAAATGCTAACTTTATCTTATTCTAACTTTCTCCTATTTTCATTAGAAAAGTCTAGTTCACTACTAACTTTCCCAATGGACATATGACGGGGGCGAACGGCAGTCTGGCGGGGGTGAACATCTAAATTATCAGATTATACAATAAGGAGATAATGTTCCTTTTGAGCTTTCATGTGATACTACATGCCTTCAAAGAATGTCCAATCCAATGTCCGAAGGGCAGTGTGATCTCATTCATCTCACCATCCTCAGGATGTTCTTCTGGCCCAGTGCACAAAAGTGGTCTAAAACCCAATTCCTTTATTCTAATGAAAGTAACAAAAGTTATGATAAGATCATTGCTGGGAGTTTTTGTGAGATGCCCCCACCCCTGCTTCTCTATCACTTTAAGCAATTTTCAATTTAATTAGCATGTTTAAGCAGATGTACAATTTTACAAAGAGATAATGGCTTTAAAAAAACCTATTTTCCGTATATTGCTAAGTGGAGCATGGCTGAAAATTTATGGGATTGCTCTGTTTGTGTGCGCCTGAAGGGAATGCTCCAACTACACTGGTGATGTATAGGATAAAGCCCGAGGAGCTCTACATTCTTAGCTGTGGAAAAAGACCGAGGCCGGAGGCCGAGGCCATTTCCACAGCTAAGAATGTAGAGCTCCGAGGGTTTTAACTAACCTGCAACACATCCGACCATAGGGGAAAACGATTGCACGTAGTTAGGTATAAGCTCTTTATTAAATTAATTATGATGCATTAGACAAGAGGAACAATCAAAATGGCTGATTGTGATATAACAATATTTTTTTGTGAACAAATATTTCTTCTGAGCTAAAAGCACGTCTTTGTCGTTTTTGCAAAACAATACGTTCTCGTTAAATATAATTGATTTTCTATTAAGAATCCATTATTTTAAATTAATTTCCTTTTGCATTTTATAATAAAGAATAATTGTGATAATTATTGTAATCTAATTTACTTGGTCTTTAAATTAAGATTTTGATAATGTACTAGCTTTTTAAAAAATGTTAACAGCGCTCGTTTCCTAGTAATTGTGTCTACTTGTCAATTGAACATGTAATTTAAAAATAAAACACGAAAACAAGAAAAGTAAATCCTGTGAATCTATGTATAATAGTAGTACAGGCACCTGAAATATGTAAGTGAGCAATATTGTGCTCAGTGAAGAAACGCGATCAGTATTTTTTTCTCAAATCGAGATGACAAATAACTTAAATTAACAATATAAGATTATATAGTCTTATATTGTGATATTAAATTATTTGTCTCTGAAAAATCAAATCGGACATGCGTGCATCTATATCTTATTTTGTCACGACATCTCTCTGCTAAATATTCTAGAAAATAGTAGAAACACCACAGACAGCTCGCGAGGCGGATAAATGAATAAATGAATAAATGAATAAATGAATAAATGAATAAATGAAAAAATGAATAAATGAATAAATGAATAAATGAATAAATGAATAAATAAACAAATGAATAAATGAATAAATGAATAAATGAATAAATGAATAAATGAATAAATGTATAAATGAGTAAATTAATAAATGAGTAAATGAATAAATGAATAAAAGAATAAATGAATACATGAATAAAAATGAATAAATGAATAAATAAAAAAATAAAAAAATAAAAAAATAAAAAAATGAATGAATGAATGAATGAATGAATGAATGAATGAATGAATGAATGAATAAATGAATAAATGAATGAATGAATGAATGAATGAATGAATGAATCATTCAGTCATTCAGTCAGTCAGTCAGTCAGTCAGTCAGTCAGTCAGTCAGTCGGTCGGTCGGTCGGTCGGTCGGTCGGTCGGTCGGTCGGTCGGTCGGTCGGTCGGTCGGTCGGTCGGTCGGTCGGTCGGTCGGTCGGTCGGTCGGTCGGTCGGTCGGTCGGTCGGTCGGTCGGTCGGTCGGTCGGTCGGTCGGTCGGTCGGTCGGTCGGTCGGTCGGTCGGTCGGTCGGTCGGTCGGGCGGTCGGCGGCCGGCCGGCCGGCCGGCCGGCCAGCCAGCCAGCCAGCCAACAAGCCAACCAACCAACCAGCGCGACACAACTTCAAGTGGATGAAAATTAAATTATTTTCTTTAGCGTTTTAAGGGTTAAGATCATAGAGGGTTATAAGTGTTGTAAAGCATCCATAATGGTGGTTGCTATGGGAATATGCGCTGGTGTCGGTGATCTTCTGTCTTATCATAGGGAGGTGATAATTGGGTCCTTGAGATATGATTTTTCCTTTCGCCCCTCTCATAATATTTGTCAGGCGCAACTCCGACATGTGATTTAATAAGGGGCTATTACGTTCGTTCGCCATTACGAACACTTGAATGCTCTGCATAACGATGTATTATTACCAACTGTCAGCGAGTCATTGGAGACGGGTCGGATATCAAATTGTCAATTTGTTTTTTTTGGAGGGGGGGATTGTTGACGAATACTCGCCGTTTCAGGTGCGACAAGGCTCACACAAGTCGGTGATTTTAAACGTTCGGCTTGAGAGCAGTATGAGAGCAATCTGATTCCTATCTTTGATTGCTAGGGGAGAGACGCAGTTCAAATGTAGTTCTAAATGTTCCATATCTGAGTTCAATATGTTCAATATATGAGATTGTGAGACTGGTCGGAATCCGTTCCAATGTTGGGACAGTCCAGTTGCAGAAGTTGTGTGCGATTTATATCGAAAGACAGTGACGCAGACACGTCTGTTAAGACATCGCTATATAGAGCATTTGACCCAGCTAATTTATTTCGGAAATTGTGGCAATAGTACTGTGTTTATATACAAAATACTAGAGGCAGTGAAAAAAAGAAAAACTAAATTTGAAAAAATTCAAAGGTTTTCAAATTACCCATGCGTGTTTATGAACTGAACATTAAACCAGAGGTTGAACTGTGTCTTGTGTTAGCTGGGTCAAGGGGCCACATGGCGTGTCTCAGTGAGACATCAGCGAGGTCACGTTCCAAAATTATTTAACACATGTGTTTTTACAATAAAATGGTGCAGCCGAAGGAAAGTACAAAGAACCATTAAACCAAATAATTCATAAGGATTATGATTGATTGACATATAAATTTCCACATATTATAAATGATGGTTCCTAGATTTGACCTGGTACATACGATTTTGTGATCACATTATACATGGATATCTTTCTAACAAGAACACATCGAACCTATATTGGCATAATGTTGGTCCTGTGTGTGTCGCAATGACTCAATAAAAGTTTAATTACGTATCGTGCTTTTTTGGGTTTTGATGTATTCCTAATTTGTGGAGATATTTCGAAAAAATCTACTGGATATGATGGTATTAACATGAACATAATTAAAACTGTCTTCAAATCCATTTCAAAACTTTTAGTGTACATTTGTAACTTATCTTAACGTTCAGGCATTTTTCCTGGTGATATGGAAATTGCTAGGGTAATTCCATTATATAAAGCAAGAGTAAAAGATTTGTCCACAAATTATAGGCCTGTTTCACTACTTCCTCAGGTTTCAAAAATATTTGAAAAGATTTATTATAGCCGATTAGATAAATTTATTTCCAAACATGACATTTTATCAAATAGTCAGTATGGTTTTAGGCAAAATATGTCAACCAATCTTGCTTTATTAGAATTACTAGAAGAATTAACTTCATCAATAGACAAGAAAAATAAAACCATAGGTGTATTCATTGATTTAAAGAAAGCTTTTGACACAATTGATCATGACATTTTATTGAAAAAGCTGGACAGATATGGGGTAAGAGAAATTTCAAATAATTGGGTAAAGAGTTACTTGACTGGGCGAAAACAATATGTAAATATTGATATTGTGAGTATGGAATTATTTAAATTAAAAAGTTGGTTTGCTTTAAATAAATTATCACTGAACATTTCAAAAACTAACTATATAGTTTTTGGTCAACTCATTAATGTTTCAATTGATGAGAAATGAAATGAATCGGGCTTAAGGCCACCTTTGTGCACATATAGGCTAAACTGGGCCAGGAGAACCTCCTGAGGATGGTGAGATGATTGAGATGACACTGTTCTCCAGACACAAGATTCGAAATTCGAGCCCTGGCGGTCTGAGGCCGAGCACGCTACCTCTCGGTCACGGAGGCTCCCCACAATACTAACTTTCACACGTGGATGGGGAAAAAACAATTTTGTTTCTTTCAAACCGCCGAGACCGGGAACCGAACCCCGGACTCTGGCGTGAAAGGCAGCGGTGCTAACCACTACCCTAGGGCCCCCGCCCTTCAATTGATGAGTTCATTCTAACAAGAGTTTGTAGTACAAAGTTTCTGGGTGTTCGGATAGATGAAGGTCTTAACTGGAAGGAACATATAAAATTAGTAACTTCAAAAGTTATCGAAGTCTCAGGTATCATTTTCAGAGCAGAACGTGTGTTAAATTATTATAGTCTATATACATCATACTGTTCATTATTTCTTCCATATATAAATTATTGCTCAGAAATATGGGGAAACACCTACAAAAAACTAAGTTAAATTCTATCATCTTAATCCAGAAAAAAGTAATTAGAGCTATTTGTGGTATTAATGATATGCGCACTAATACCAGTCCATTATTTTATAAGTGTGGTATATTGAAGTTTGTTGATTTGATTGATAATAAAACGCTGATAAATAATTTATTGCCTATAGGAATACAATCAATTCCAATTCATACAATACAAGACAAAGTAAATTTAATCAAAAATGTGTTCGCACTACCATGAAATCTATGACAGTGAGTGTAGCTGGGGTTAAACATTGACTTTATTTCACTTCCTTTCAGACAATAATTTGCGCCAATTAATGAAAGGTGTCTTACTTTTATTTAGTTTTAATATCACTGTATAAGTTGATATTTTTGTATTTTTGTTTGAATAAACTATTTTGCTTTGATTTGATTTGATTTAATTTATCGCAAGCATGATAATTTAGCTGAAGTTAATGGTATAAAGTATAGTGAATATTTAAACCTGGAAACTCAATAGTCAAGAACAGTTTTCGGGCTTGGCCATTTTATTTAAATCGTACCAGAAGTAAAATATAAAAACATTGCAATCTCCAAAATTAAACGCAATAGGCATCTATCTGGCTAACATTATTAAAAAAAATATATTTCAGATTATGAAACAAAGGGGCTATCAATAATTTGTATCCACACTGCGTAGGCCTGAATAGTGTGTCTGCGACGCTGACCCAACATTCGATCAAAATTGGCTCAACGACTCGTGTTTGCAGGGATGCGACAATTCCTAATAATTATCCTTTCGTGTTATAATGGACGGATAGATCCGTGATTTTCTTTCCTGGAAATGAACGCACGTGACATTACGTCATTATGTGTAGAACAATACTACAATTTAACAGGCCTATTGTATGCACAGAAATATCCGTATTACTTGAAAAAAAACATTGGAAATCTGGATACGGTCCTTTACAACATCCTAACCCTTTCAAGCCTGACCTTTCCATTGTCATCTTCATCCACTACAAGCCGCGAATTGCTTTCGCAATTCTCGACTTGTAGTGGATAAAGATGACTTGAAGTGAGTGAAAAATTGAAGAAAATTGTCATCTATTGGCAACAGTTTCTAGGATTTTTTTCTTCTAAAACTCCTCAGTTGCAGGAAAATTAAATCTATTTTCAGGGATGTAGCACGATGCTTTAAAGCATCGTGCGGCCTTAAAGGGTTAAAAACAGTCGTTGCTTAACCCCTGAGGCGCTGAAATATTTTGTATATACAACATTGAGACCAATGGGTTTTCTTCAATTTGAAATCATTATAAATGTCTGAGTTACACCAAAGGTCTTCGGTTACAATCATGTAGCTCTTTCCGCTTCATTTCAATACCTATGTTTTGGGTCTATGGATTATGACGTCTATAGTAATTGAGAGTTGGGGCGATGGACGATTTCAAATTTAAATTACGACTAGAGGTGGCTCCGAGTCTACGAGCACGAGAATTTGCTGAAAAAACAAACTAAAGAAAAACATTAATTTCCACACAAAGTTTGTTATTTTTCCAGTTATTGGGGAAGATGTATGTGTCCCCGTAATCTGGACCGACCCGCCTCGCTCAGATTTCAACAATGGCAGTGAGTGATTGATTTACGGCAATAGTCAGATATGTGCTTTGATTTTTTGGTCGCAGTGAAAAACACTCCTGCAGGCAGGTATCAAACTTGGCAATAAATATCAGATAAAAATGACCGTGATTGATTGTCTCAGCAAACACCGTCTTCGACGCCGGCCCAACATTAAAACAACATTGGCCCAACGCCTCATCGATTAACCCTTAAAGCGCTAAGCACGACTAGAGTTGTTATTGGAAATGAAATGAGCGCTTGAGAATTTGCAAACTTCAAGTGGGGGATTTTTTCCTAGTGTGGCGGTTTAGGGATTAACCCTTTGCCTTCCCCTCACGACAATGGTCATTTTTAATCCCATTTTATTTGCCGGTTAATTATTCACTGTTACTGAGAATGAAACTTTTTTTAAATATATTCAAGTCAAGATTTGTAAATGTTTGGTCTCTAATTAAACAAATAATTTTCAACCGCTTGAGGTTTTAGATCGCGGTAGCGAGACACAACCTCAAGTGGTAGAAAATTCGGGGTTGGATAACTTGGGAGGATAAGGGTTAACATTATATTTGTTTCGCTTTTTTTCAGGGAAAAACATCACTACGACCCTTTCTGGGCTGGAAACTCGATAACATTTTTATGCGGGTGTGAAATCAGAAAATAATATTATTAAAATATAATATCCTTTGCAAAGAATTGTATTTAATCAGAAAGTTTTCATCCACCCAAAATTTGCTGACGCGTAAAAAAAAGTTCCGCAACTCCAAGCGAACGAAATTTATTCAGTTTTTGTTAAATCGGAGGCGAACTATTTTTAAATTTTACAGATAGATAGCAAGTTCCATCTTCAAAGCAGGTATTTACAGTGACAATAAAACAGATAAAACAAATCGCGAGGACCGACTTTAGGCACGTTCCATTCTGCACGTCTAAAGTCGAGCCCCACATGAAAAGAGCAACATATTTATAATGGCCGTAGACCCATAACACATACGTATGTATTCAAATGATGCTGAGACATTTATGACGATTTCATGATAATGTAATATCGGTATGACAATTCACAATGAAAATTCAGTACATTAAATTGGTATGATAATTAAGCATAGCATGTATTTAGTTTATTTTTGGAATTGTGTATGATAATTATTCAGATTATTTTTGTTCATTGGTCAGGGATAGAGTACTATACTGTCGTGCAAAGCTAAAAGGCAGTGTCTGCTCACTTTACAAGTAAGCAGATACGGCCTATTGGCTTTACAAAGCAGTATAATGGTCCGCATTGTCCACTAGTCCATCGATATAAAATACTAGACCCCAAGGCTTGATGTATTTTAGTATTTTATATCGATGGACTGCTAAACCATTGGGCTCTGCCCGTGTGGATTCGAATCCCATCTTCGTCTATGATATTTTAATTTGAAAACAATGACAGATGTCACTGTTGGCCGCGGATGTGGGTATAAACATCATTTTTATGTTGCATTAATGGGCGGTCAGTTTTAATTGAAGAAACTATCAAGATACATACAATTTATAATGCCATTTTGTGCTCAGTCCTCTCCTGACATTGAGGCCCGTTAGCTCAGTTGGTTAGAGCGTCGTGCTAATAACCACCAAACTTTCAGTTAACGGCCGACTTATCCCACTACAAATGCTAACTTTATCTTATTCTAACTTTCTCCTATTTTCATTAGAAAAGTCTAGTTCACTACTAACTTTCCCAATGGACATATGACGGGGGCGAACGGCAGTCTGGCGGGGGTGAACATCTAAATTATCAGATTATACAATAAGGAGATAATGTTCCTTTTGAGCTTTCATGTGATACTACATGCCTTCAAAGAATGTCCAATCCAATGTCCGAAGGGCAGTGTGATCTCATTCATCTCACCATCCTCAGGATGTTCTTCTGGCCCAGTGCACAAAAGTGGTCTAAAACCCAATTCCTTTATTCTAATGAAAGTAACAAAAGTTATGATAAGATCATTGCTGGGAGTTTTTGTGAGAAGCCCCCACCCCTGCTTCTCTATCACTTTAAGCAATTTTCAATTTAATTAGCATGTTTAGGCACGTTCCATTCTGCACGTCTAAAGTCGAGCCCCACATGAAAAGAGCAACATATTTATAATGGCCGTAGACCCATAACACATACGTATGTATTCAAATGATGCTGAGACATTTATGACGATTTCATGATAATGTAATATCGGTATGACAATTCACAATGAAAATTCAGTACATTAAATTGGTATGATAATTAAGCATAGCATGTATTTAGTTTATTTTTGGAATTGTGTATGATAATTATTCAGATTATTTTTGTTCATTGGTCAGGGATAGAGTACTATACTGTCGTGCAAAGCTAAAAGGCAGTGTCTGCTCACTTTACAAGTAAGCAGATACGGCCTATTGGCTTTACAAAGCAGTATAATGGTCCGCATTGTCCACTAGTCCATCGATATAAAATACTAGACCCCAAGGCTTGATGTATTTTAGTATTTTATATCGATGGACTGCTAAACCATTGGGCTCTGCCCGTGTGGATTCGAATCCCATCTTCGTCTATGATATTTTAATTTGAAAACAATGACAGATGTCACTGTTGGCCGCGGATGTGGGTATAAACATCATTTTTATGTTGCATTAATGGGCGGTCAGTTTTAATTGAAGAAACTATCAAGATACATACAATTTATAATGCCATTTTGTGCTCAGTCCTCTCCTGACATTGAGGCCCGTTAGCTCAGTTGGTTAGAGCGTCGTGCTAATAACCACCAAACTTTCAGTTAACGGCCGACTTATCCCACTACAAATGCTAACTTTATCTTATTCTAACTTTCTCCTATTTTCATTAGAAAAGTCTAGTTCACTACTAACTTTCCCAATGGACATATGACGGGGGCGAACGGCAGTCTGGCGGGGGTGAACATCTAAATTATCAGATTATACAATAAGGAGATAATGTTCCTTTTGAGCTTTCATGTGATACTACATGCCTTCAAAGAATGTCCAATCCAATGTCCGAAGGGCAGTGTGATCTCATTCATCTCACCATCCTCAGGATGTTCTTCTGGCCCAGTGCACAAAAGTGGTCTAAAACCCAATTTCTTTATTCTAATGAAAGTAACAAAAGTTATGATAAGATCATTGCTGGGAGTTTTTGTGAGATGCCCCCACCCCTGCTTCTCTATCACTTTAAGCAATTTTCAATTTAATTAGCATGTTTAAGCAGATGTACAATTTTACAAAGAGATAATGGCTTTAAAAAAACCTATTTTCCGTATATTGCTAAGTGGAGCATGGCTGAAAATTTATGGGATTGCTCTGTTTGTGTGCGCCTGAAGGGAATGCTCCAACTACACTGGTGATGTATAGGATAAAGCCCGAGGAGCTCTACATTCTTAGCTGTGGAAAAAGACCGAGGCCGGAGGCCGAGGCCATTTCCACAGCTAAGAATGTAGAGCTCCGAGGGTTTTAACTAACCTGCAACACATCCGACCATAGGGGAAAACGATTGCACGTGGTTAGGTATAAGCTCTTTATTAAATTAATTATGATGCATTAGACAAGAGGAACAATCAAAATGGCTGATTGTGATATAACAATATTTTTTTGTGAACAAATATTTCTTCTGAGCTAAAAGCACGTCTTTGTCGTTTTTGCAAAACAATACGTTCTCGTTAAATATAATTGATTTTCTATTAAGAATCCATTATTTTAAATTAATTTCCTTATGCATTTTATAATAAAGAATAATTGTGATAATTATTGTAATCTAATTTACTTGGTCTTTAAATTAAGATTTTGATAATGTACTAGCTTTTTAAAAAATGTTAACAGCGCTCGTTTCCTAGTAATTGTGTCTACTTGTCAATTGAACATGTAATTTAAAAATAAAACACGAAAACAAGAAAAGTAAATCCTGTGAATCTATGTATAATAGTAGTACAGGCACCTGAAATATGTAAGTGAGCAATATTGTGCTCAGTGAAGAAACGCGATCAGTATTTTTTTCTCAAATCGAGATGACAAATAACTTAAATTAACAATATAAGATTATATAGTCTTATATTGTGATATTAAATTATTTGTCTCTGAAAAATCAAATCGGACATGCGTGCATCTATATCTTATTTTGTCACGACATCTCTCTGCTAAATATTCTAGAAAATAGTAGAAACACCACAGACAGCTCGCGAGGCGTATAAATGAATAAATGAATAAATGAATAAATGAATAAATGAATAAATGAAAAAATGAATAAATGAATAAATGAATAAATGAATAAATGAATAAATAAACAAATGAATAAATGAATAAATGAATAAATGAATAAATGAATAAATGAATAAATGTATAAATGAGTAAATTAATAAATGAGTAAATGAATAAATGAATAAAAGAATAAATGAATACATGAATAAAAATGAATAAATGAATAAATAAAAAAATAAAAAAATAAAAAAATAAATAAATAGATAAAAAAATAAATAAATAAAAAAATAAAAAAATGAATGAATGAATGAATGAATGAATGAATGAATGAATGAATAAATGAATGAATGAATGAATGAATGAATGAATGAATGAATGAATGAATGAATCATTCAGTCAGTCAGTCAGTCAGCCAGTCAGTCAGTCAGTCAGTCGGTCGGTCGGTCGGTCGGTCGGTCGGTCGGTCGGTCGGTCGGTCGGTCGGTCGGTCGGTCGGTCGGTCGGTCGGTCGGTCGGTCGGTCGGTCGGTCGGTCGGTCGGTCGGTCGGTCGGTCGGTCGGTCGGTCGGTCGGTCGGTCGGTCGGTCGGTCGGTCGGTCGGTCGGTCGGTCGGTCGGTCGGTCGGTCGGTCAGCCAACAAGCCAACCAACCAACCAGCGCGACACAACTTCAAGTGGATGAAAATTAAATTATTTTCTTTAGCGTTTTAAGGGTTAAGATCATAGAGGGTTATAAGTGTTGTAAAGCATCCATAATGGTGGTTGCTATGGGAATATGCGCTGGTGTCGGTGATCTTCTGTCTTATCATAGGGAGGTGATAATTGGGTCCTTGAGATATGACTTTTCCTTTCGCCCCTCTCATAATATTTGTCAGGCGCAACTCCGACATGTGATTTAATAAGGGGCTATTACGTTCGTTCGCCATTACGAACACTTGAATGCTCTGCATAACGATGTATTATTACCAACTGTCAGCGAGTCATTGGAGACGGGTCGGATATCAAATTGTCAATTTGTTTTTTTTGGAGGGGGGGATTGTTGACGAATACTCGCCGTTTCAGGTGCGACAAGGCTCACACAAGTCGGTGATTTAAAACGTTCGGCTTGAGAGCAGTATGAGAGCAATCTGATTCCTATCTTTGATTGCTAGGGGAGAGACGCAGTTCAAATGTAGTTCTAAATGTTCCATATCTGAGTTCAATATGTTCAATATATGAGATTGTGAGACTGGTCGGAATCCGTTCCAATGTTGGGACAGTCCAGTTGCAGAAGTTGTGTGCGATTTATATCGAAAGACAGTGACGCAGACACGTCTGTTAAGACATCGCTATATAGAGCATTTGACCCAGCTAATTTATTTCGGAAATTGTGGCAATAGTACTGTGTTTATATACAAAATACTAGAGGCAGTGAAAAAAAGAAAAACTAAATTTGAAAAAATTCAAAGGTTTTCAAATTACCCATGCGTGTTTATGAACTGAACATTAAACCAGAGGTTGAACTGTGTCTTGTGTTAGCTGGGTCAAGGGGCCACATGGCGTGTCTCAGTGAGACATCAGCGAGGTCACGTTCCAAAATTATTTAACACATGTGTTTTTACAATAAAATGGTGCAGCCGAAGGAAAGTACAAAGAACCATTAAACCAAATAATTCATAAGGATTATGATTGATTGACATATAAATTTCCACATATTATAAATGATGGTTCCTAGATTTGACCTGGTACATACGATTTTGTGATCACATTATACATGGATATCTTTCTAACAAGAACACATCGAACCTATATTGGCATAATGTTGGTCCTGTGTGTGTCGCAATGACTCAATAAAAGTTTAATTACGTATCGTGCTTTTTTGGGTTTTGATGTATTCCTAATTTGTGGAGATATTTCGAAAAAATCTACTGGATATGATGGTATTAACATGAACATAATTAAAACTGTCTTCAAATCCAATTCAAAACTTTTAGTGTACATTTGTAACTTATCTTAACGTTCAGGCATTTTTCCTGGTGATATGGAAATTGCTAGGGTAATTCCATTATATAAAGCAAGAGTAAAAGATTTGTTCACAAATTATAGGCCTGTTTCACTACTTCCTCAGGTTTCAAAAATATTTGAAAAGATTTATTATAGCCGATTAGATAAATTTATTTCCAAACATGACATTTTATCAAATAGTCAGTATGGTTTTAGGCAAAATATGTCAACCAATCTTGCTTTATTAGAATTACTAGAAGAATTAACTTCATCAATAGACAAGAAAAATAAAACCATAGGTGTATTCATTGATTTAAAGAAAGCTTTTGACACAATTGATCATGACATTTTATTGAAAAAGCTGGACAGATATGGGGTAAGAGAAATTTCAAATAATTGGGTAAAGAGTTACTTGACTGGGCGAAAACAATATGTAAATATTGATATTGTGAGTATGGAATTATTTAAATTAAAAAGTTGGTTTGCTTTAAATAAATTATCACTGAACATTTCAAAAACTAACTATATAGTTTTTGGTCAACTCATTAATGTTTCAATTGATGAGAAATGAAATGAATCGGGCTTAAGGCCACCTTTGTGCACATATAGGCTAAACTGGGCCAGGAGAACCTCCTGAGGATGGTGAGATGATTGAGATGACACTGTTCTCCAGACACAAGATTCGAAATTCGAGCCCTGGCGGTCTGAGGCCGAGCACGCTACCTCTCGGTCACGGAGGCTCCCCACAATACTAACTTTCACACGTGGATGGGGAAGAAACAATTTTGTTTCTTTCAAACCGCCGAGACCGGGAACCGAACCCCGGACTCTGGCGTGAAAGGCAGCGGTGCTAACCACTACCCTAGGGCCCCCGCCCTTCAATTGATGAGTTCATTCTAACAAGAGTTTGTAGTACAAAGTTTCTGGGTGTTCGGATAGATGAAGGTCTTAACTGGAAGGAACATATAAAATTAGTAACTTCAAAAGTTATCGAAGTCTCAGGTATCATTTTCAGAGCAGAACGTGTGTTAAATTATTATAGTCTATATACATCATACTGTTCATTATTTCTTCCATATATAAATTATTGCTCAGAAATATGGGGAAACACCTACAAAAAACTAAGTTAAATTCTATCATCTTAATCCAGAAAAAAGTAATTAGAGCTATTTGTGGTATTAATGATATGCGCACTAATACCAGTCCATTATTTTATAAGTGTGGTATATTGAAGTTTGTTGATTTGATTGATAATAAAACGCTGATAAATAATTTATTAGGAATACAATCAATTCCAATTCATACAATACAAGACAAAGTAAATTTAATCAAAAATGTGTTCGCACTACCATGAAATCTATGACAGTGAGTGTAGCTGGGGTTAAACATTGACTTTATTTCACTTCCTTTCAGACAATAATTTGCGCCAATTAATGAAAGGTGTCTTACTTTTATTTAGTTTTAATATCACTGTATAAGTTGATATTTTTGTATTTTTGTTTGAATAAACTATTTTGCTTTGATTTGATTTGATTTAATTTATCGCAAGCATGATAATTTAGCTGAAGTTAATGGTATAAAGTATAGTGAATATTTAAACCTGGAAACTCAATAGTCAAGAACAGTAAACCAAAGGTATGTTTATTTATTTGTTAGATTTTATATACACAAATATAGACAATAATTATACAAATATGCAATTGTAAATACAATGATGTGCATTAGGATGGCAAATACAGGTGATCATCAGCTTTACTACGCATGACATCCAGGATACAGTTTTAAATACACTTGAATTAAAATTAAAATGCAAAAGATAATATTAATACTATATAAAATGAATGTTTCCGGCACCAAAGCCAGGGATAAAATAGCTACATATTATTATAAATAGTAGCCAAAAAGACACTCTGTAAATAGTACAAAACCTTTCAAATATATACAAGTAAAACACTTAAAAAACATGCAGAGTTGCTGAAGTATGTATTAAAACATTATAATCACACGTGTCCCCAGCTGAAACTAGAAGTTAACTCAGTGCCGGCGATTATGCTGGCCATGTCCGGCACTCACCCATCACCGGTCAATATCCTCCCACCTGGGTTAGCTGTCAGAAAAGTCGTAAATTATTCTATTCCATAAAAAATAAATTGTGTATATTATTTAAGTATAAAATGCATCCGCTGGCGTCAGCTCTTTATTAAAGCCGTGGCACAGCCGAAACACGCTACCTGGATAGGTATTCAATGTAGTTATATGGGTAAAACCAAAAATTGGGGTAACTTTGTAGCATCAAAAATGGCAGTGAGGTGACCATCAAAGAGGAGGGAAACTACTTTATAGGTTTGGTGCACTGTTCCCAATAGAGCATGAAAAAGCCACTGGCTGCGCTAGAAATTTTTTTTTTGCTTCAAAAAATCATTTAAAAAAAGTTGCAGCATTCCACTTACTACTCCGTTACCAAATCCAAACCATTAAAAAAATTATGTTACTTTGTTTAGCTTGACATTACACTTTTAAACGTGATATCCTTATTGAAGCATAATACTAAACAATCGTACATCAAAACTGCTAAAAATTAAAAAAAAAATTGATGGGATGAACAAAAATCTTTATTTCAACTCCGTTACCAAGCCAAAAAATACTCAACTCCGTTACCAAATGTTTGGCTCTACATAACTGTATATTTTCTTAACATAACATCGATCATAAATGGGTGCTCTATTTATATGGGGACAACGAGCCATGTTTTAAAAGACTATATCATCAATCATTATGACTGTAAAACCCATAAAATTTGACAATTCACTACTCCGTTCCCTTTTATTGGTAACAGAGTAGAGTGAAACGGAGTAGTAAAATTAAAAGCATATTTTCTAACTTTTTGGTAATACCTGTTTCGAATAAATAATATCGATATCAATTTTAAGTCGAATTTTGATCATTGATTAGTTTAAGTGAACAATGTCTAGCCATGAAAAGTTACCCCAATTTTTGGTTTTACCCATATAGAGTTTCGACATCAAAAACCACTGTCATTCAGTATTAGTTTACCAGCAGAGCGAAAAGCTGTCTCACAGAATATATAATTAAAACATGGTCATTATGAGAATATTGAAAAAATCACATGCACTCCTGACATCCTCAAGTCATTGTCCAAGTAAGTATAAGTAAGTATAATGACGTCCATAGCGCCAGTATCTCTCAACAATATTCAGACTTAGTGGTGCTGTCGGCTAAAATCAATATTCAGTGGGGAGGTCCATAGTCGGAAAAGGAATTCATCATAATATATGACGGTCAGTGGATGTTCAGATTAAGGTGATAAGTCTAATGTAAAATGGTTTGTTTCTATTTTTTTCCTGAAGATAGTGACTGATTTTGCTTCACGTATTTGAAGAGGTAATTTATTCCACAAGCGCGATGCGGCAACCACGAACGATGAATGGCCGCAATTTATTTTTGACCGAGGTCCAGGATGTAATAACTACGTACTTTCGGATCTCAGTGTTTGCTGGTGTTTCTCGAAATGTAATAAATCACTGAGATATGAGAGAGTACCCATGAATAGTGTTTTATATGTCAGAAGGTTCAGTTTAAATTTGATACGTGATTTAATAGGTAACCAATGCAGTGATTTGAGCAGGAGCCTAGACTTTGAAAGCCTACTCGACCTGGTCATTTAACTCGGGCAAGGCAATTCTGTACACGCTGCAAGCTTGTTTTATATTTTTCGGAACAACCGAACAGCAACGAATTACAGTAGTCAAGGCGACTGCTTACTAGAGCATTGGCCAGAGAAATTGCAGTAGATTTATTCGAATAAATTCGAATTCGTTTAAGATCTCGAATATGGTAGAAAGCTGATTTACAAATATTCGAAACATGTTTCTTGAATGAAAAAACTGGATCAAAAGCCACACCCAGGTTTCGTATGAAGTCTATTTCGGCAAAATTTTGATTCAAAAGTTCAACTGGGAAAATATGAGCAACATTTTTCCATTGAGTTACATTCCCAATGATCATGAACTCTGTCTTACTAGGATTAAGTTTCAGCATGATTTGATTCCTCCAGACCTGGATTGCCAGCATACAATTTTGTACAACAATTAAAGACTGTGTTATATCTTCTGCAACAAAATATTGTATATGTGTGTATCATCAGCATGAAGGTGATGCTTAAGACCAAAATCTGTTATTATTGAACTGAGAGGAGTAGTATACATAGTAAAAAGAAGTGGACCCAACACAGAGCCTTGCGGAACACCTCACAATAACAATTGCGAAGTAGATAGTACACCATTAAACTAGTGTTCAACTGCGAAATGCGCATGCCTGGGACGGTCAAGTGTAGGCCAACAGTTGCCTATTGAGTACAGATTGACGGCATTAATATAGCCACTGAACTGATTACAAGATACTACTTAAACGACACATTGATCCAATGCTATTTTAATGCTAATCCAACGTCTGTGACGCTGGCCCAACATTGAATAAATTTACAATGTTTGAAAGAAAGTCCTCCTGTAGCTCCCAGCAAACACAAGACATTTGTATAACATTTATACAACGTCGGCCCAACGTTTTCGACGTTGGTCCAACATTGCATGAAGTCATACAAATGTTTTGTGTTTACTGAGTGTCAATACAAGCTTTTGGGGTCAAGCAGTAATACAGTTTGTTTGCAAGCCAGCGACCAAGTAGGGTCAAGGGCAAAGGGCTTTGAATTATTAACTCATATATGTCGCTCAAGTATATATGAGCTTGCTGTGATTTGTGAACTTGCTCCTAATGAGGCTTTCGGTATGAAACGCATATATAGTGTTATTATGGAATAGGGCTTTGGCCTAACCACGGGCACTATTGCCTTCTGGGGAACCCTTGTCCCGCGAATTTTGACAGTTGACCACACCTTTAACCTTAACAAGCTGAGAACCCGGTCAGGTAGGATCGAACCCACCGCAACACCACACCATCAATGCCAAATCTACTGAGCAAGAGGTCATGATCGATGGTGTCAAAAAGCCGCAGACAAATCCAAGAGCGAAAGAGCAGTAAGTTCACCACGGTCTTGAGGTGACAAAATATTATTTTTAATATACAAAAGGGCCGTTTCGGTGGAATTTCCACATTTATATGCTGATTGAAAGTTATTCGAAATACCTGAATTTTGCATGTGAGATTTTATTTGGCTAGCAACGATTTTCTCGATCAATTTGGAAACAAAATTTAGTCCAGATACAGGTCTAAAATTGCTTAATTCATTTCGGTCTAGTGAAACTTTTTCCAATAGTGGCGTAACATGAGCAATTTTGAAGGTAGCTAGGAACTTCCCTTCTGCCAATGAGAGATTTATGATCATTGTGTTTGACCCGGCCAGAATTTCAGCGCTGTCCTTGACGATTTGAGTTGGACATGCATTTAGGTCTCATGATTTGCTGGCTGATGACCGAATAAGCTTTGACACGTTACTTTCTGAGATTTGTGAGAAAGTGAGTAAATGATTTGGGGCAGCTGGAGGAGTAGGTTTAGGATGAATGTTTGAATCTGATTTCGCTGACATTAGAGTGTCACTGATTTTAGCGATCTTGCTATTGAAAAAAGCATTCAAGGAGCTAACAAGTTTGGTATTGCATGAACTATCCGGAAGTATATTGTTTGTTTTTTATGCAAAATTAATTTTATTTTGTCCCATAATTTTCTGGGGTTTGTGATATTCTCTAAAATCAAATCGGTATAATAATGTGTTAAAAAGTACATATAATAATTGTATAATAATGTGTTAAAAGTACAAACATTATCACAGTTAAAATTGTTCTCAAACTTTAATTATTCGCTATAAATAATTGTTAGATAATGAAGGGCACATATCTAGTAATATTTATCTGAATTATTTCACTAGACTCTATTTTCACTTTAGTGAACGGAGACCGGAATGGAGTAGAATATTCAATAATGGGCTGCATTAAAGATTTCTACAGTTTAATGGATAACGATGCCAGAGATATATGACCTAGTGAGCGTATAATCATACCATTCGACTTTGTTACATTCGTGGACTAGGCCTACATTAATTGAACATCATTGTTGAATACCAAACCCCTACGAAAATATCATATCAGTTTGTTTACCCCCATTTAAGTGCTTACCAACTGTATCATAAACGAATTTGATTTATGTGGTTGATGTGGTACACGATTTGCTGGTCAAAAATACATTTTGGTGTGTAGGAATGAGCGGTTCATAAATATCATAAGCTCTATTGTAAGCATATCTCTCCATAACCCCTTAGATACTATTATGATATTTGAGCGCTCAAATCATTATACCAATAAAAACTTCAAAACAGTCAATTAGAAATTAGCTCTTAATTTGTAAAAAAAAACTATAGCTACGGAGATCTCACCAATAGACTGAGAGCCACTCAAAGCGGCTCTGTGAGTCACAAAAAAAACAGCTAAATCTAGAAAGTATTCTGTCCAAGGATGCAGATTTATACAAAAGTAAAGAGTTAATTTGTTACAGCTATTGGTCCAATAACAGTATTCTACCCCGACCACTCACAAACGTCATTCAGTTGTTATTTAAATCAGGAGAAATAATACTGTCGTGCAAAGAGAAGGGGTTGTGGCGCTTTGATAGAGCGCCTGGCCGCTTAGCCAGTCATGCATGCGTCCCTGGTTGGAACCTTACTAATCCAGCGTGTGGTTTTCAGAGACATATCCTTGTTTCTCCCTTCTGAATGGGACTAGCGATGAGGTGGCGGCCTCGTCGAGTTAACCCTTTCAGTCCTGAATTTACCATTGTCATCTTCATCCACTACAAGCCGCGAATTGCTGTCGCAATTCCCGACTTGTAGTGGATGAAGATGATTTGATGTGGTATAAAAATTAAGGAAAATTAAAAATGCATTGGTAAACCCGTTTAATGGAAATTTCTATTCTAAAACCCTTCGTTGGAGGAAAATTAATTATGTTTTCATGGATGTGAAATGATGCTTTAATGCATCGTGATGGCCTAAAGGGTTAAGGTTTAAACCAGTGTATCGACCTTAACTTCTTGCAGTGTCATGCGCTGCTCGCTTTTTCAGTGCCGTGCAACTGCAAAAATTGGTAACCTGCTTACGTTAGTCTTACAGAGAAGAATAACATAGCTGGGCTCAGCTGATTAGATCAGTCATAAATATATTGAAGTTAATAACAGTCTCAGGACACAAAACGTCGGCGTAATTAACTATAGCAATAAGGCTGTATATATGCATTCCTACACAAAGCGTCCCTTAGGGTGTAGGGTTACGTAGGTTTCCATATTAGCACAACGACATGTCAGTATGCCCCACGGGCTTCAATCAACCAGGCATCACAATGACATCTATTGTCAATTTCCGACCATTTATGCTCGAAGATATAGACCTATTGCACTGTGCAAAGCCAAAAAGCAGTAAGGGATAATTATGATTACTTTTACAGTAGGCCCCTATGCAGATACTGCCTTTTTTAGGGCAGTTTAGCCTACATTACCTTCCACTCGGACTTATGTAAATTTTTATTTAGAAAACATTACCAAAGGGCTTTGAAATTAGGTTCTACATGTAAATAAACTTGTTAAAGAAACACAATGCATATTTTTCAGGAAAACACTTATTGTCTTCTGACAACAGCATGACATAACCCGGAAAAAGAAACGTAAAAAAAATTACGATAATAAAGGGATTACCGAAATAGTCTAAGCTGATGATGCTATATAACTATTATAAGTACTTTATAACTATGTCCTACAACCCTCATAAAGCTAAGTTTATCTCATTTCAGAATACCACATCCAATTAAGATTCCTTTCAAAGCGCCTCGGCAATAATTGATGCGTGGTGAGTAAAAAACCAGCCCACAAGGGCAGAGATGAGACCCTTTATGGACAAGGGCACGGGGAATATGCTAATACAGCTGAATATGGTTCTTACCAAAGCCTCGCAAGCGGCATGCGTCATACGAGGATATTGTGTAGATTCACAATAAATGATTTTAACACATAGAACTAAAGTAATAATATTTTTTGAGTTGAGATCCGTCACCGGGGCGAAAATTGATAACGCCAGTGCGATTACCTGCTTTACAAGCTTAACTTTTTATCAAAATTTATACAAGTGATAATAATATGTGATCTTACATTTTGTATTGGCCATAATATATTGTAACCTTGTATGTGTATATAATAAATCGAATCATATTAAAATCTACATTTGACGAAAGGCATGTGTTACATAACAATCATGTGGCTGCTATCGACGTCGGGGGTATTAAAACATATAATTATTTATTTAGAATTGAATTTCTAATTATTTTAGTGATGTACTCACTGACAATCTATGCATTCCAAAGTAAATCACTAAGAAAATATAAATACTTTGTGTCATGCAGAAAGGCTCGCCTGGAGGTAGGAGGTAGGCCAACATTGAGCCAAGATTTGACCAGTGTCTTGTGTTAGCTGGGTCAGGGCGCCAAATGGTACGGTGTATTTCAGTGAGACATTACAGAGGTCATGTCTCAAAGAGCTATTGACACAATGTGTATTTACAGTAAATAGTTTCTCAACTGAAAAACAACAGACTACCTAAAAATAATGGATGACATACAATTATGACATTAACCAGTTAACAAATTATATATTTTTGTATTATTTGCATGACAGTTTCCGTTGACTTGTCGGTATCATAAGATGACTGCTGTGTTGTATAGTGTGAATGCATGAACGTATGGGATATGTAAATCTATGAACGTAGGGATGAATGAATGAATGAATGATTGAAGCTTCATGCCTCTTTTTGCGTACATAGTGTTAAATTGGACCAGGAGAACCTCCTGGTAATGGTGAGATCAAGGAAAATAGAATGGCTGATTCTATTTTCCTTGGTGAGATGAATCCGATGACACTACCCTCCAGATAAATTATTCGAAATACGATCCCCAACGCTGTCTGAGACCGAGCACATAATTATATAGGTACATATCGTCGCCTCGGAGCTAAAGGATCCTATCTGACACTCGTCAGAGTGGCAGATAGGATCCTTTAGCTCCGAGGCGACGATATAATAGTCTCCCAACAATCCCCAAAATCACAGTCGTGGATCATAATCTTACTTATTCTGATATCCTAAATCTGATATCCTAAATCAATTAATTCATAAATTACAAACCGCAACAATTTATCCCCCGCTTTTCAAGATCTAGCGAAAATACCACATTGTTCTAACCGCCGGGTCAACGTCGTACAAAGTTGGCCCGTCCTTCAGGCAACGCATTCCTGCTTCCTGGGCTCGCCTTCGTGACAACTCATCGTTGATCTCGGGCGCAAATTTCCCGCTCTGGCGATTTCGCACACTGCTCAAGTCACGCTTGTGATTTTCCGGCAGATCTTGATTTACGGTACGCCCTCTTCGATCGTGACGGCTAAGCGTTGGCCCAGCATCGGCCCGGTGTTTTCCCGTCGTCTTTCTTTGCAGTGGTGTCAGTCGCCCACCGTCACCTCAGAATACAGCCGCGCAAAGGCAAACAGCAGTAACTGCTTACTTTTCAAGTGAGCAGTTACTGCTGTTTACCTCGGCACGGTGATGACAAATGCAAACAACTGTAGCTTCTGACTTTTTCAGTAAGCAGTTACTGCTGTTTGCCTTTGCAGGCCGAAATCACCCCCTTGTTGGCAGCCGGCGACATACATATATATGTGTGACGTATATAAAGTAGTTCTCAGCCGTGAAGTAGTTTAGAGTTTGTGTGTGTGTCTAAGGAGACATGCTCTGAAACATAGGACGAAAACCGGGGCCGAGCAAGAGCAAGTTTGAAAAGATCAGGAATATCCCCAGGTGCGTTAGCATTAAGTCAGGTGGTGTGCTATTGTTAAGCATAAATGATTTAGTTAAACGGGATACCAAGGATAGCGCATGGATCAGCATAGTGGAAGGTGTCCTCACGGAAGTGTTATCGATACACTTTCACCACGGGCATGACAGGGGAAGATGTTTCCAAAAATAGAAGAGAAAATTAAAATGACTCATGAAACGTCAGACTGACATCACGTCTTACTAATGGTGCTACTGTAGGTCGTGTGTGGTTATAACACGGATACACTACCCTACGTTTTCCACATCGAAGCACCAGTCTGAAATGTGAGTGGTTTCAAAATCACCATGAAGTCGTTTATGAGGATACGTACTCCACCTTTCACAGTCATCCTGTTGGTGTGCGTTGCTGGAGTGCTTTCCGATGATAACAGCACCGTGAAGTTCGAGGCCTGTGAAAAGTACACAAGTGGATTAGACTGGAAACAGGATCGTCTGGAAACTCTCCACCTGGCATTCCCTCTAATCGTAGACGGAGAGCACGATCCTCTTGATCTCATATTTCTTCTCGACAGTTCCGGAAGCATCCGAGCGAGCGCCTTCGTCTTTATCAAGTCGTTCATCAGTTCCATGGTGCAGTACCTGGTGGAGCAGCGTCGCCTGCTGATCCACCCTGATGACGCGCGCCTGGCCGCCATCACCTTCCAAGAGGTGCCCATTACGGAGTGGGAAGGCATCAAATATAACCCATTTGATGCGTGCTCCTTCGAGAAGCGCCTCGATTCCATTGAACGTGAACAGAGTGGACAGACAGAAATTGACAAAGCCCTGCAGATTTCCAAGACATTATTTTCCAACAGCGAGCGCGAAGCCAGGAAGATGCTGTGGGTGTTCACAGACGGGGAGTACAAAGGCGATGATGAAAAGATGCTCAAGGAAAACGTGGAAACCCTAGTGCAGGAGCTGAAGAGCTTGGACGTGAGGATTTTCAGCGCCGGTGTTGGAGGCGGTGATATGGACGGGGAGCTAAACAAGGCAGAAGAGGAGGAAAACCTGCAATACCTGGCAAATGATGTCTCACACTACATGTGTATCCAACACTGGCAGGAACTCATAACTGACAATCGCAAGGGTGAAGATTCCAGTGAAATTAGCGCAGATGATCAACCTAATGGTAAATATGATAACCCAAACATGAGACGCTGAACCAATGTTGATTTAATGTTGGCCCAGAGTCGGAGACGATGGGCCAACATTGAATCAACATTGGGTAAGCATCTCGTGTTTGCTGGGGAAAATGCTAATATTTTACAAAATATAATTTGCTAACTTTAATTTATCATGTTTATGCATCGACGTTTTTAATATACCCCCGAAGCAGCTGCACTCAACCTAATTTCCAAATTTGGTTTCAAATCCATCGAGTGAGCGAGCCACAAGCTTTGCTTCCACGGACCGGTTGTGTTCAACGAAATGACGGAGGTTTGTTTTTTCAATGCGACATTTGTATTTTGGCCTGTACAGAGTTTAGAGATGGTGTCCACTTGAAGTTTTGCTAATTAATATAATTACTACTAATCATGCTAATACAAATCTTAAATGAGTGAACTTGCATTTGCATTTGAACTTTTACAGTTTAAATAAAGTAATATAATTTAAAGTAATTTTCATCAACTCGGAGTTGTGTCTTGCTACCGCGACCCCACAACTTCAAGTGGCTAAGCATAAACTTACATATGTAACACGATATTAATCAAAGCCAATCTAGCCAATGTAATGCTCGTCTTAAAGACGACATTTGTAAATATCTTAACGACGACATTGTTAGTTTAAAGATCAAGCAATATATACTTTACTGTAGCCTCTAACTAACACCAAGGACATTTCCTTGCTTACATTGAGCACCCATACATAACCGCTTGCTGTAGATAATACCCTACATAGTGAACTTTAATGATAATAATCGCATGCACTGATTATATATAGGCCTTCATCACGATCGCGTCGTGTAAAGCTGATTCATCAAATAGCAGAATAAATGTATATCGCTATTCGCGTGTAACATGACCCAATTGACAATGTACCATGAAGCGTACAATCAAATGCGATATCATTACACCTAGTATACAATTTCGTTGACCCTTTCATTGCCACATGAGCTGATTGTAATTAACCATGTTAACTTCCTAAAATTGTGAATCGCGGTCGCAATTCACAACTCCAAGTGCGTTTGAAATATCTCAGACAAGTGGAAAATAAGTTGAAAACTTGAGAACCTGTGTTATTTTCAGTGTCTAGAAAAACTAGTAATCACTAACCCGACAAACACAAAACATTTGTATAACATTTGTACAACGTCGGTCCAAGTCTCCGACACAATCTTTTGTGTTTTCTGGGAATGCACAGTCTATCGTCAACGCCGAAATTAAAATATTGAAAGACCAATTCAGATCAATTTAGATAATCACGTACTGCTATTAAAACCAGGCTTTCAATAGAAATAATATCCTCAAAATGTAAATAATGTCTCCGCATATCGCTTGCGTGACACTATTTTATTCCATATTACGCTAAGTAATATCATTTAAATTTGCATCCACTCGGAGTTATATCTCGCTACCGCGACCCACAACTTCAAGTGGCTAAGCATAACTTAATATGTATATAAATCAAAGCCAATCTAGCAAATTTATTGATCGTTTCTTTTTAAATATCATATTTTAAAGGACAAATTGAAAGGCAGAAAAGGGCTATTGACGTGACCATGGTGATTAGCGTCTTAACCCTTATCCTGCTGATCACGACTATTGTCGTTTTTAATCTGCTTTATTAGTCGACCAAATCACCGTTATAGGGAATGAAATGTGTGTCTAAACATCAAGATTTACAAATATTTGTGCTCAAATTCAACAAATATGGGTAATTTTCAGCCACTTGAAGTTGTGGGTCGCGGTAGCGAGACACAACTTGTAGTGGCTGAAAATTTAAATAAATTACCGAATGATAAGGGTTAATGGTTAAAAGCTGTCTCAGCAATCTGCAATGCAAATCGTCGCCTCGGAGCTAAAGAATCCTATCTGACACTCGTTAGAGTGTCAGATAGGATCATTTAGCTCCCAGGCGACGAAATACACGCAGCAGTAACTGCTCACTTGAAATGTACTCAGTTACTGTCATTTGCCTGTAAAGAACAGAATACTCGAGATAGTTGGTATGTCTATAGGCCCCAGGCCATATACACAATCAGTTATTTGAACTTATGATCTATCTATCCCAACATGGTAGGGATGAGACTGCAATTAAAGAAAAAAAAACACCAGACCATGAATTTGGCTGGTACCAGTTGCCAACTTTTGAGATTTGTCAATGAGTTATCGATTTTATGGAACACATGACTAATTTCTTGAAATGTCAGCTATGTCAATGTTTTGAGAGAGATTCGCACATCCGTACTTCCAACTGAGACATTCATCCAACGTGGGGTTAATAATGGGCCGACGTCGCAGACGGGGGGCCGCTATTAAACCAACACCGGGTCGAGGAGGTATCGTGTTTCTTGAGCTGTGATCTTGCATAATGCGCAAAGGCAAATAACAGCAGCTGCCCACATTTCCAGTAAGCAGTTACTGCCGTCTGCATTGATAAGGTACTAAACAAAGACACGTTTTTTACTCGAACGTTTAAACTCCTATTCATACCGATACTATCACGCTCGATAGTTTCATTTATCGTAACAGTATATTTGAATGACTATGCATAATAATCCCCGTCCTTTCAGGCTGTAAAAAATGCCGTGTTTTAACGCTCTAACCGCCGGTCACGATCATAGGCCTATATTATTATTTTTTAATTTTTTCATTACACATTAAATACCAGCTTGCTGACCTCCATTTTGTCACGCCTGTATAGTTTTCACTCACTTGAAGTTGTGAATCGCGTCAGCGAGGCACAACTTCAAGTGGGCGAAAATTCCGATGAATTAATTTCGCGATTACATGGTTAAAACACTCCCACGAAGGGTTTCGCTTCGTCAGTAACGTTATTTATCACGTATAGACTCAGCTCTCGTCAACCAGCCGTTGGCTTCGTGGTTTATTGATCAATTTAAACAATTATGTTTCACTACATGTAAATCATTAAAAACTGAATATGGAATAACACTTTCCAGTCACATGTTTCATTATATAGGCGAAAATGTTGGCAACAAATTGCAGCAGCGATTCATGACGTCATGTGGATGCAATTAAGAATTATAATATTCTATATATTCTGATTTATAAATTGATAAAAATAGGTCTTACGTGAGTTCGAACCCATATACACGGATTTTTTAGCAAACACGAAATATTAAAGCAATGCTAGTTAAATGTTGGTCCAGCGTTTAGTTAAATGTTGGTCCAGCGTTTAAGACGCTGGCCCAGCATCAAACCAACCATTGGGCGAATGTGTCGTGTTTTCTCGAATTGCAAGTTGCCACGGCATGTCGGCAAACACGACACGTTGAAGCAATTATGTTTCATTGTTGGCACAACGTCTGCGACGCTTGCCCAACGTTAAACAGCATTGTTTCAACGTGTCTTGTTGGCTGGGATGCCCTGTCATGTCCTGCCACGACATAGCTTTCCTAATTGTATCAAGGGAGATCGCGCAACAAAACAGATCACTGGGGCGTAAAATGGCGGCCATGCCCCCGTTTTTTTCAGTCACGGCTCAAGCTAATTTTTAGTGATGCACAGCTATCCTCCGCAAAGCCAAAAGGCAGTAACTGCTTACTTGAAAAGTAAGCAGTTACTACCTCTTGGCTTTACGCGGCAGAGATGACGCACACGTCGTTGTGTTCAACTCCGACCGGGGAGGTCAATCTTCTTGCAGCGAACATGATACGTCGACCATAATTATGGTCAGCATCAATTCAATATCGGGTTAACGTATCAGACGTCCTTGTCTGCTCAAAATACTGGCCCAGTTTAGCTATATAGGTGGCCTAAAACCATATTCATTTCATTTAATTTCTCTCAAAATATCTTAACGCTGTCAGTCAATCGCGACTTTTAATGTAATGCTGCGCACACTATGAAATAGAAGTGTCCACGATGAATGTTGAAAATAACCAGATTTTATACTTCTTCTCCTTAATAAAATGACAAGTTCTGATTATATTCAGATTGCTTAGAAGAACGAATTAATGGTGAGAATGCCAATTGTGTAATGCAAGCTATTGGCAAATGATGAAACTGGAGAACATTATCATGATTATCGTCGTGTTTATAATGAAATTAACTTACTAAATCATGTAAATGCATCCACAGGAAAGTAACTAAATCTAAACTCAGCTGTGCGCACTTGTCAGAAACTTAACTCAAATTATTTATATTTTGGTAGCGACTTTGGCCCAACCCGCCTAATTACTGCTAGATGTAGCCACATGCCAGCACTCATTGTAGCGTATTGGAAACTACTTTGTGACAATACAATTGACTTGTGTTGTTAACACAGTGGAATATCATGTATTATCATGATTATAGGCCTAGTAATGAAATTGAAATTATGGATAATTATCTTCGTGACGGTAATGATACATATTTTTATATTCTGACTGGTCCCACGCACTCATACACATACATGTTGTGGCTGTTTGTGATTATACACATAATTAGTGTATATGTGTCTGTCACGATTATGTGACGAAATGGGCTGGAATGTATGTATGTTTGCATCACTGATGATATTACCTATAGTATTAACCATTAATTTACACCCACTTCAAGTTGTGTCTAGCTATCGCGAGTCCCAGCTTAAAGATATATGCCATGCTGACTGATCATTTCAGAAAATCATCTATGGTGATCCGACAAAAGTAGGCTTGTTCGTACTCACTGCAAAAACACGACTGTGAAAGCACATTATCATAGTAGTCCGGGAGGCAGGGCGATTTATCTGACCGTCTTAGTCAGTAGAGTTTTTCAACTTTTTCTTACATAAAATTGTGTCTATTTTTCGAATCTCGCATTCTTACTTGCACATAACTGTGCACAACGTCACAAACTGAACGTTTCCATGGTAACGTTTTTTTGAAAAATATGGCAAAAAAATGTGGTGTATCTATAAGTAGAATAATAAGCTAGCATAATACTACTTTTAAAATGCAGTAGATATGTTAAACCAATGCAAAACGTAAATAAGTACACCTACTCTCAAACATGATCACAAATACAGTGGAAATGCAACGTTTGAAGGCTACCATGGAAACCACTTTTCTTAAAAAAAATTGTTTACCATATATGTATGCCAGGATAATGGCACAAGTGGTTTTGTTAAATGTTTAATGTGTTTATAATTGCAATTTTCTGGAATATAAATGTAGATATTATATATCTTGATATAAATATATGCGTAGTAGCACATACTCACTACCAACCACTTAAGCGCTGAAACCCGGGCACCACCCTCACCACTCCGCTGAATTCCGAGTGAGGAGGGGGCGTCAAAAATCTAGAATATTTTGTACAATCATAATTTTCTGAGTACATCTGCAGTATCCCCGCCTAGGAGCAAGTCAAATTTGGGCTAGTGCTATACGTTATTGGGATATCATCCGAGGTCATGTTAAGGTCACTCCAAGGTCATCGCAAGGTTAAACTGGAAAAGGTTAGGGAAATGTGCACTTTTTGCACTTTTTAACTCTTCGACAGATCGACGCCTATTATGGGCTTGACCCTTTGTATCTCACCGTCTTAGTCAGCCGTTGGGTGGGGCTATGCACTATCGGGATATTATACCAAGGTCATGTCGAGTTCACCCCAAGGTTACTCAAGGTCAAAATGGTAAGAAATATTCACTTTTTGCACTTTTAAGCTCATATAGTCCGGCAAATATATAGATACACCTATTATGGGCTTAACCCCTTTTCAGGGTATAATTATTTTTCAGGGCTGATTATTGATGACAAGGCTATATATATTCAGAAATTTTCAGATGACATACTGTCAGGGGCAAAATTAAAGGTCAAAGTCAATTTCAAGGTCAAATATCATTTTACCATATTATCTTCATGATTCGAGGTCAAAATGTCAATTTCTAGTTCAAGTAAGCGAAAATATAACTTTTACAAAACAAAGCAAGGAAGAAGTGTAATACAGTTTTTCGAGTGATTTTGACATGAAAATCCATTCCCGGTATTATTTTAATGGCGTAGGCCTAGATAACCTCGTTTTGGGGTGATATCAACTAGATAATCTAATTCTCTTAGGGTTTTAATGATTAAACATGCTCGAGGTGAAAATATCAAGTTGACTATGAAAATGTCAAGGAACAACAAAAAAATAAAGGTATAAGGGCAGAAGCGTCAAATGGAAATGGAAAGGCGTCCGGGAGCAATGTTATGGGGCTGCGTTAAAGAGCGATGGGGGAGGCGTTTGAGAGTTACAAGAAGGTGTTAAAGGGCGATCCAGAGGCGCTAAAGGGCGACAAAAAAGTGTTCAAGGTTGATGAAAAAGTGTTTAAAAGGAGACAGAGATGTATTTAGGGCCAAATGGGAGGCATTAAAGGGTAATAAAGATACAATAGAAGGTGATGAAAAGGCGGTAAAGGGCGACGAAGAGGCGTTAAAGTGCAACTGGTGAGTTATAAGTGGCGAAGAAGCATTAAGGGGCGACGAGAAAGCGTTGAATGATGATGGGAAGGCGTTAATGGGCAATAGTGATGAAGCGTTAACGGGTGATGGAGAGGCGAGGACACATCCAAAGCAATGCGGAGGCGTTTAAAGGTGACCAAGAGGTGCTAATTGGGGATGTGCGAAAGGGCGACGAAGAGGCATTAACGTGTGTCGAGGAAGTGGTAAATGATGATGGGGTAGTGGACAGCGAAGAGGAGGCACTAAGAGGAAATGAGAAGCATTTAAGGGTGACGAGAAGGTGTTAAAGTGTGACAGGGAGTTAGCGATCAATAGAGCGTAAATGGCGTCGAAGAGACGTTAAAGGGCTATCAGAGGCGTTAAAGGGTGACAAAGAAGCATAAAGGGGGACGCAGAGGCGTTAAATGGATATGGTATAACTATATGTGTTAGAAAGCGATAGAAATTTGTTAAAGGGTGATAGGGTGGCATTTAGGACGAGGAGATGGCGGTGCAGAGACCTTTAAGGGTGAAAAGAAGGCGTTAAAGGCCAACTGAGAGGCGTCAAGGGGCTATAGAGATTCATTTAAGAACGATGAAGAGGCGTAAAGTGTGACGGGGAGCCTTAAAAGGTGGCAGAGAGGCATTAAAGGTCGACGAGGAAGCAATAAGTGACTATGGGAAGTCGGTAAAGGGCGATGAGGATGCGATATATTGCAATGGAGAGACGTTAAAATCAAGCGGAGAGGAATTAAAGGGCAATGGAGAGTCATTAAATGGTGATGATTTGCGACAAGGTGCGTTTAAAGGTGGCAGCGAGGCATTAAAGTGCGACGAGGAAGCGTTTAATGACGATGGGAAGGCGTCAAAGGGCAATTGAGAGGCGTTCAAGACAATGAACAGGCGTTAGATGGTGATGGGAAGGTGTTTAAGAGTGATGGGTAGGCGTAAAAAGGCGACGAGAAGGCGTTTAAGGGCAACGAGAAGGCGTTAAAGAGCGACAGGGAAGCGCTAAATAACGACATGAAAAGTGTTAAATGTCGATGGAGATGACTTAAAAGGTGACATAGAGGCATTAAAGGACAATGAGGAGGAGTTAAATGGCAACGAAAAGGCTTTAAAAGGTGACGTAGAGTTGTTGAAGGGCAATGCGGAGGCGTTAAAGGGCGACAAAGAAGCATAAAGGGTGACACAAAGGAGTTAAATGGAGATGGAAATGTGTTACAAAGCGATAGGAAGGCATTAAAGGGCAAGGAGAAGGCGATAGGGAGGCGTTTAAGGGCGACGAGAAGGAGTTAAATGCCGATGGAGATGCGTTAAAGGTCAATGTGGAGTCATTTAGGGAAGATGAAGAGGTGTTAAAGTGCGAAGTTGTCCGTTATAAGGTGGCCGAGAGTCATTAAAGGTCGGCGACGAAGCATTAAATGACGATGGGAAAGCGTTAAAGGGCAGTTGGGAGACATTAAAGGGTAATTGGGAGATGTTAGATGGTGATGGAAAGGCAATAATGAACGATGGGTAGGCGTTAAAAGGTGATGAGAATGCATTTAAGGGCAACAAGAAGGCGTTAAAGGGTGACATAGAAGCGTTAAAGGACGCCAGAAAGGCATTAAATGTCGATGGAGATGCTTTAAAAGGCGACATAGAAGCGTTAAAGGGCAATGGGGATGCGTTAAATGGCAACAAAAAGGCGACGTAGAGTTGTTAATTGGCAATGGGGAGGCGTTAAAGGGCGACAAAAAAGCATAAAGGTCAACACAAAGGCGTTAAATGGCGATGGAAATGTGTTAGAAAGCTATGTGAATGTGGTAAAGGGCGATGGGGAGGAGCTTAAGGGCGACGAGAAAGCGTTAAAATCAACCGGAGAGGAGTTAAAGGGCAATGGAGAGTCATTAAATGGTGATGATGAGGCGTTAATGTTTGACAAAGTGCGTTTAAAGGTAGCAGCAAGGCATATAAGGGCGACGAGAAAGCGTTTAATGACGATGGGAAGGCGTCAAATGGCAATTGGGAGGCGTTCAAGGCAATGAAGAGGCGTTAGATGGTGATGGGAAGGTAATTAAGAGCGATGGTGAAGCGTTTAAAGGCGACTAGAAAGCGTTCAAGGGCAACAAGAAGGCATTAAAGGGCGACATAGTGGCGTTAAAGGATGACGGAAAAGAGCTAAATATCGATAGGAGGCATTAAAAGTCGACTTAGAGGCATTTAAGGGCAATGTGGAGGCACTAAATGAGGCGAAGGGGCACTAAAAGGCGACAAAGAGGCATTAAACGGCAATGGAGAGACCTTGAATAATGACAAAAAGGCAGGCAGTAAAGGGTGACGGAGGAGCATTAAAGTGCGACGGGAAAGCCTTCAATGTCTACATAATAAACGTTGAAGGGCGACGTAGAGCCGCTAGATGGTGATGGGAAGGCGCTAAACAACGATGTGGAGGCGTTAAAAGGCGATGAGAAGGCGTGATTGGACGCCAGAGAGGCGCTAAAGAACGACGGAAAAAAAGCGTAAAATATCGATGGAGAGGCATTAGACGACGACGCATGCGTTGAAGAGAAATGGGAGATGTTAAAATGCGACAAAGAGGCACTAAAAGGTGACAGAGCGGTGTTATAGGGCAATGGAGAAGCGCAAAAGAGCTGTGAAGATGCATTAAAGGGTGATAGAGGGATGTTTAATTGAAGCGAATATACGCTAAAGGGCAACGCAATATATAAAGAGCAACGGAAAGTAGGCGAAAGTGCGAGGGGGGTGTGTTAAAAGGTGACGCTCAGGCATTAAAGGGCGATGTATAGGCGTTAAAGGGCGACGACGAAGCGTCAAAGAACAAGGAAGAGAAGCTATAAGGGTGACCTTGGAATTGACGTTTTAAGATAATGTTGTATCATAATAGTAATACGTTAAACATAAATGGATATTTCAGTTTGTTAAGTCAGGTCAGTTATCTCTTTTTACACTAAAAATAGGTATTACACTTGTTCTTCTAAAGCTTCAATCATATTTTTGGTCACGTACAATTGACGTTTTAAACTTGAAGATGACCTTTAATGATCAAAGTTATTACAAAAATTGATTCTCCAATTAAAATCACATCAAACCTTTGCTTGTTGCTACATGTATTTTTTAAACATCATATTTTTTAATTTTTATTTTGCTAATTGGTTTAAACATATTTATAATTATTTAACGATCTTGCTATATGACCTTTGACCTTGAAAATGACATGGAATCACCGAAATAATGCCATAAATAAATTATTCAGTAGAAATCGCACCTAGTAGAGGTTTTAGTTGTATTTGTTGAAAATATATGTTATGAATTTGACCTCTTGACTTTGAAAATGACTTTCAATCACCAAAGTGATACCATAAATGTATTTTCCAGTCAAAATCCCACAAAAAGAGGTTTTAAAAATGCCCTAGCTATATTTGGTGAAAATCTTATTTTCTCTTACTTCACCTTGAAATTGACCTTTGACCTTGAAGATAACTATCTTATTTGTATGATTCAAATCATGCAAATAAGATAAGAAATATATTTGACATTCAAAATTACACGAAAAAGAGGTATTGCACTTGTTCCTACCTTTATTTTTTGCAAAATATATCATATTTGTTCTTGAAAATAACCTTTGACCTTGAATTTTTCCCTCTAGCGCAAATTTCTCAAGGTTGTCAATAATGTGTCATCCGACAGTTCACTTTATTATCATCAATATTAATCAGCCTTAAAATAACTATAAAATAACTATAAAAAGCGGTCAAGCCCATAATAGGTGTTGATTTTTCCGACCAAAAGGGTTAAAAAGTACAAGAAGTGAATATTTCCGTTTGACCTTGAGATGAGCTGGGAATGACCTTGACATGACCTCGGGGTGATATCCTAATAACGTATAGCCCCAGCCCATATCTGATTTGCTCCTAGCCGGTGATACTATATATAATGCTGATGTACTCAGACAATTATGGATGTACAAAATATTCTAGATTTTTGCTTCTCCCTGGAAATTCAGCGTAGGGGTAGGGGTGGTGCCCGGGTTCCAGCGTTTAAATGGTTAGTAGAGAGTATTAGTCAGGGGGTCAAATGCATATTTTTGGTCAAACCTGGAAAGTGGGTCCAAAGTTTTTTTCTCAATGTTTTTATGTTATATAGGTATTGTACTCCATGAAACTGCATGATGGCATTCTTACAACATTGAGCATTTTTATATAACACGTTTTATAAAATCGCGTCAATCGGGACGCAAAATTATGGTTTTACACGGTTCGAAAAATACGAATATTTATATAAAGCGCCAAACTAATCTATATTTACCATCATTGGAAATAATATGTCTTCAGTGTTAACAAAAGTGAAGTCCTAATTGTACAAATGGATTGAACCAGAAGTTTTGAGTTATGTGAATCCTTTGACCCCAAGGCTTTTCATAAATATAATTACCAGTGTAAAAACCTCAAATTTCACAATAATGTTTGAGTGTGACCTATCAAAATGAAATTAATTTCATTACGAACCTGAATATGATGTCGTAGAGTAACTATAAGACATATGTACCGCAATAATTAATATCCTATAAATATATCAACGAGATATATAATGTATAATTTTGGCCATACGTTTTAAAATTGTGTATACTACGTCATTCAACGATGTTAACACTTAACATCAAAACATTTGTTCAGAGATTTATACATTTTTAAAAGAAATCATTGTGTGGTGTATTGTCTCTGTCAAAGGAGGTTATGTTTTTGGTCGCGATGGTTTGTCTGTCCGTCAGTAGGATTATTTACAAAGCAATGAATGGATTTGCATGAAACTTTTATCAGAGGTGCGTCTCGGGCCAAGGAACGATCCATTAAATTTGGGAATGATCCTGTTTAGTTTACGACCCGGATCCAATACACAATCACTGCGGCGGGAGTTTGCAGTTTCTGACTGACTGTCTAGTTCTATTTGATATGTCTATGTTTCTGCAAGTAGTACCTATCACATTATACCTTTATGGCAACGTATGGGTGCTCCATGGCTAGATTCAATTGATGACAGGTATTGTAACCCCCATCCAAGCGTTATGCTTTGTGAATAAAAATAAATTTGAAATTATTTTCATTCATTTGGAATTACTTGTGCGAACTGTTCGTCGTGATTGATAATTCAGAACAAGAGGGCTCAGCAGCGAATGCCAAGAAATCATGACCCATCCACAGTCTATGTTTTCTTTTAAACGCGATAAAACAACAATTAAAAGGTTTTCAAAAGAGTCATCAAGACGACCGCAGATTATCATAATCTTGGTAAAGTGTTTATCAGATACTATGATGATCCAAAAAATTGTCTTTCGCTCTACCAGAGTTGCCACTAATCCAAGAGAGCGAGGTAAAAATGTTAGAGAAGGGCCAATGAAGGGTCAATTTTATTGGCATTTTTTCATGAAATCTACAAACCATCAAACTGTCAAACTGAATAATTTGTAGAAAAGCAGACAGTGTGTGACACTCAAAACACTCGTAGCATAATTATACATAGTTGTATAGGCTTACCACATATTGATATGCCACATGCACACCATGACACTGCTATAACAGGTATGATACATTTCCAGTCATTGGCGATAGGCCCCTATTTACAATTATGAAATCAAATCTGCACTTGCATAAAATGATGACAGATGTCATTTGTCCTTTGGGTGTATCCAGATAATTGTTTGCCAGAGACGTATCCCCGGGTTGGTGGTATACATCTCTTCATGGGTGTCATCGGTGTACAACTCTGATGCAGGATCAGTACCGTGGTGCAGACATACATTTATACATTTAAACACAAAATAAAGCCAATGTTACCCAAGATAATGTGATGATAAATGAACCCTAGCACCCGAAGGGTGGTGAGAGTGAGATAAAGGCAACGCAACTTGTTTAAAAGCTGCTTTTAGCCTTCCCAATTCTTTATTAGTATACAATACTCATTGAAGATGTCTGGTTGGCAAGTGTGGCAAGGAACCTGGAAACGGAAGCATTTTAAAATTTAATTAATTTAAATGCACCGTCGGCGAACAGAGGGTCGCGGTGGTATAAATGAGGTGTTGAATCAGCCAGTAGCTATCCTGTATCTCGTGTCTTATCTCGCAAAGTCAGAATGAGAATAGGCCGATACAGTTGTAATTTTATTTAGCAGATCATTTAAATTTACATCTGATAATTTATTTTATAAAACCTATGTCTCTTATGTATATTTAAATTCACTTAGTATGTTAACGTACTTAAAATTGAGCTCTGCGCCTGCTGTCCAACATGTTGCTTTCCAAGATAATATTACTACATCTAGTCTTTTATATATGCAGTACTACAATTCCAGCACTAAATTTTGTGCACGAATAGCCAGATGTAGGGTATCTAACCTGAAACATATCCCTGTTCCAACAGCTTTGGTGACTGCTGCTAGTAATAACAGGATGAAGGTCTTATTCAAAACATACACAAGAGCACATGCACACTCTTAATACCAGGACCGATCTAAATAGCAAAAATCCGAAAGTCGCATAATAAGACGATAATCACTAAGGATCTGACAACAGCATATAGTTACACAGCTTTAGAAGACAAATAATGATATTCCCATTTTAATGCAATCGCCTATACAAAATGTGTCATAGAAATTAAAGTGACCACTGCTGAATATTTTGACCTCATTCCTAACCTGCTGCCAGGACCCTCCTTGTCACGATGTGATACTATGGTTGGATGCTTTGGTATTGGTATTATCGGAGATATTAATGTCTTCTGGCTCGATGTAGTAAGGAACTTATTCTGTGGTTAGTAACACGGCGAGGGGAGCATCACCTGTTGATAATTATGGTAATTACCATCACCTGGGCAAGCCTTCCGGGAACATTTGAAAATAGAACTTTTTGCTTGAGCCACAGAATCCACAGATCCGTTAGCATATGAATGGAGCATAGACGGGAATATGTTATGTTCAACTACAGTCCCTGAATGAAGTCAACTGATCTCAGATTACATAAAAAATCTTCATATGGTTGCTCCAGTAAGAACTATGTCATAGTGTTCGATGTGAAAGCAACAAAGCAGGAATACAGGACGCATCGCCATTGTCTAAGAATATGATGCATACTACTACTATATGAACACAGATGATGAAACAAACAATGAACAGGAAGGTAGTAGTAGCTTTAATATAAATATATAGCAAATGACAAAATTATGGCGAAGGTGGTGGTATCATTGCTGATTATTTAACTTGTTTAAGATAAAGAACTATTTTTTTCAATAACTATTACGTACAATTTAGGTAGTTTAGCAGGTACAGTAACCTCTGAATTATTACACCACATATTGATAATTGATGTATCCATATATTCAGATATAGATATGCTGTGATATTGGAACTATAAATAAGAAACAAAAAGGTTAAATATCGTGAATTATTTAGTCATATGGTAAACTGTTATAGCACAAGAAGGGAACATGTACGGCACAGTTAAATTCAGACCACATTTTCAATGATGAACCAACTTATTTCGCACAATACAATCATTTGCCTTGACACAGAGGCTGGGATTTAACTTTACCCAATTAGGGCCTACAAATTTGGACAGTTGGAGTGTGGCCTAGATGAGCGAGAATATGTGCGCGACAGGTTATCTAGTTAATTAGGATTATGACACTTCATAACAAAAACCTAAATTATAAGACAATGAATACAGGTTCAGCTATGGAAACATGTAGAAATGTGGAGGATGTAATATACAAACGATACTGAATTAGGCAAGTTTGACCTGATTTTGTGACCTTTGACCTTGAACTATAGCTTTGACCTTTGACCCAATGATATGTATTATTATTATACATTAATATACAAACAATAAAACTAATAACTATCAGTTGTGTGAATATATAAAGTGATTTTCTGTTTTTCCCGATCACGTAAAACCACTATTTTGTGCCGCGATAGGCGAAAAAATGTAAAACTCGTTATTTCAAAATGCTCAATGCTGTGAGAATGCCATCACGCGGTTTCATAGAGTACAATACCCATATAACATGAAAACATCGAGAAAAAAACTTTGGACCCACTTTCCAGGTTCAGCTCCTGGCCCCCTGACTATATGTCTGACTATACATATTGATATATTTATATCAGGATATATAATCTCTATGTCTACATTCCATAAAATTGCAGTTATAAACACATTAAATGTTCAACAAAACAACTTGTGCCAATATCATGGCATACATATATTGCAAACAATTGGTTTTATGGAAAGTGGTTTCCATGGCAACCATATTAGTTTTCAAACTTCGCATTTCCACTCTATTTGTGATCATGTTAGAAGGTATGGGTACTTACTTACATTTTACATTGGCTTTACATATCCATTGCATTTTAAAAGTAGCATTATGCTAGCTTATTACTTTTACAACACATATTTTCGCCATATTTGTCGAAAAGACGTTATCATGGAAACCTTAAATTTGTGACGTTGTGCACAGTGATGTGCAAGTAAGAATGCGAGATTCGAAAAGTAGACAACATTTTATGCAAGAAAAAGTTGAAAAACTCTACTGACTAAGACGGTCAGATAAACCGACCTGCCTCCCGGACTATAGCCTCTTATCATATTATAATAGGCTGTACTAGTAATCGCTGTATTTGCACGATCTATAGCCTATATGCTAACTTTGCAAGCTGGTAAACACATACAAAGTGAAACTCACACGTGGGGGTAATCAAATACGTCTTCCAGTTTATATCCTAAAAGCTAACACGACAAAATAACATACCAACATAGCGATAACGTAACCACATTACACGAACAGTGCAAGAGCAAACAAAAAGGAATCCACAGAGAGGATGTTCTCTTATCAAAAAAATCATATTAGTCTATTTACTTGGTCTGAATCTTGCAGGCGTTTCGCTAAGCGATCTTTAAGCCTCTTTAACCCTTTAACCGCCGGTGCCGCATATCTTCGGGTTTTCATTTTTATAAAGTACCACCTTTTTAACATGTTAAAGATAAAATGTGACATCAATCAGCAATATTTGAAAACAGTTGACCTCCATTTTGTCAAATCTGAATAATTTTCACTCACTTAAAGTTGTGGATCGCGTCAGCGAGACACAACTTCAAGTGGGTGAAAATTCAGATTGAATAATTTGGCGGTTAAAGGGTTTAGCGCGAAGACTATGATATATTGTGAATTGAAGATCCGCTGTACGTTTCACTTGGTCAATTTTAATGGTGAATGCATTGAAGCCCTTGTGGAAGATTTAAAATCATTAAAACACACCACTACAGTATTTTCTTTGTCCGACCACCACATTCTAAGCCGGAGTTATTGTTGATCAATCTCAGACCAATTATCATGGTAGGTCTATAGTATTATAGTTAGTCAGGTGTGACCGAGCTGTTAATTATGAGGGATCCTCATTATGGTCGGATGTGTTTTAAGTCAGTTAAAAGACTCAGAATTCTACATTCTTAGTTTGTGTTTTACGTGTACTTTAAATATCTTATACCATCTAGCCGAATGGAGTAAATTTGAATGAAGGCCGTGTTACATAATATTGTGATAAGTACTTTAGAATATAGATTATTCATAGTTCTGAATATTATGCCACAGTAGTTGAAACGACGCAGCCCATCAGTCATAATTCATTGTGTTTTCCGTGTGGAATATTTTTATCGTGGATTTCCATATTTCTGCATGCACAACATATGCAATTCACCAAAGTGTTCATTGCTGTCTCGGCTTTAACCTGCCACGATATTGCCACATAATAGATGCGACGTAAGTCACGATATCAATATAATTTGGTAGGGCTAATGTTTCATGTAAAATAATTAGTCCCTGAACCGGAATTATCGATTTATGCTTCGCTAAAGATAGCGATATTAGTGTGAATGACTTATATTACTCGATTCAAATATCAAAACTAATTAATCCAGAGTCTGTCATATAGACCTGTATACACTGAGTACTCAAAACAAATTGACTGTTTGAGTAATCTACACCAGCTCTATTGGTTTAACATGTTTACTATTATACTAAGTGTAATTGTCGACAACCCGGAAAAAAATGTCGTAACAGGGCATATTTAATAACGGACGCCGAATCTCATTAAAAATACTTATAGCAACCAAGGAAAACATTAATAACTCGTGGCTTTTAATTATATAAGGAGTTTTCTCGACTAAAATAAAAGTTTAGCAAAAGAAAGCCGTTCTCATTGGATAAATAGTATATTGTATTTTTTTTATCCCTGCAGGTAATAGGACCCTTTATGCCCCGGCGGCGAACGAAAATATAGAGGCCTGCAATGCCTGTGGAGAGCTTGGGATACGCTGCGTGTGTGACCTGCTCAGCCAGGAGTACGGATGTTACGGTGAGTGGACTTGGTGACTTCTGGGTACTTGGTGACCTGTTTCGCATTTGGTGATTTCTGGGCACTTCCAAGGGTGTTAAAATTAACGCAATTTCGATTTGTGTGTGAGTGAGCAAAATAGTCACGAAACAACATAATAAAATGCACTTCCCTCGCATTGGGAACAATACGCAACACGTAGAACAAGATTATATCCATTTTCCAAAGTTTAACGTTATTCCAGATTAAAATTAAAACAACTCCTTTGTTTAATTAACAATTTACTTACCCGCGTCGCATTATTTAAAATTAAAATAATTTGATAAAAACTGGCATAATACATTACCACCAGAATGTTTTCAGTTGAATTTGATGATTATTTTAAACTTTTGCATTTAATAAAATAAATTCAGATAATTTGCATTGTGATCACAACAGCAATTCACACGTCTAGATAATTGCAAATATATAGAAATACATGCGTCCCACTATACAGCTGCTTTATGGAGGTTAACGGGCGGGTGCCCTAGGGTAGTGGTTAGCACCGCTGCCTTTCACGCCAGAGTTCGGGGCTCGGTTCCCGGTCTCGGCGGTTTGAAAAAAACAAAAAATGTTTCTTCCCCATCCACGTGTGAAAGTCAGTATCGTGGGGAGCCTCCGTGACCGAGAGGTAGCGTGCTCGGCCTCAGACCGCCAGGGCTCAAATTTCGAATCCTGTGTCTGGAGAACAGTGTCATCTCAATCATCTTACCATCCTCAGGAGGTTCTCCTGGCCCAGTTTAGCCTATATGTGCACAAAGGTGGCCTAAAGCCCGATTCATTTCATTTCATTTCATTTATTGAGGTTAACGCATCATATAGGCTTCTAATTGCAACTGTGTATTTTGTAGATTGTAATAGGGTCTTACTTTAGATTTTGGAAATACCACCAGCGTAATGACTTGTCTATTCGATCCGAGTACGACAGGGGTTAATTAAATACGAGGATAGCAGACTAACATTCAGCCAACGTTAGCTCAATGCTGGCCCATTGTTTACGAGATGGCCCAACATTGTACCAGCATTGGGTGAACGTCTCATTTTTGTTCGGAGTAGGCTACATCAAATCAGATGTGTTTTTCTCTAACTGTCATTGGAGGTGTTACTAGGGTGGTTACTGAGTGTTTATGCGCACATTCAACGCGACATATTGACCCAATGTTGGATTAATTTTAATCCACCGTCGCAGACGGTGGACCAACATTAAACCAATATCGGGACAGAGTCTCGTACTTGGAAGCTTCTGTCCACAGATAAATCTAGTTTTGTGGTGCGTATTCTCGCATTTCCTATGTGTAATAACGTGTGGGCATCGCGTTCGGGGTCGTTAACATAATATATTGCTAGTTGGTTTTATATATTTTTGCACATCACCCGCCCTGTGACTGTTAATGACTCTTCTAATGTTGTTTTCATGTGGTAGCGTTTGTAGATGTATAATGCCTACCTCTTATACCAAAGTACAATGAATCGAGCTAATGAGTAGGAGAGGCTTGGAAGAATATTGGTGCACAGAGGGATTTAAACCACCTCCATTTTCGTGGAATTCAATGCATTGTTGAGTAGCAGTTGCGATCTGTTTTGCCCATATGGAAGACAATGTACCTATCTGTTGCAAAGAAAATAAATTGTAATATCAAACCTTAATATATTATATTTAATAACACATCTTGTGTACGTCCTAATTATGTTTCCTGATTTTTCTCAAACCTTTCAGCGCCGGGACCGTCTTTATACGTCAGAATTTGACGCCTAAAGACACTTCTAAAGACGGTCCCCGCACCGAAAGAATTAAAATATTTATAATGGCTGTAGACCCACAAGATAGGTATTCAAATGAACCGCAAAGAACTGACTAAGACATTTATGATGATTTCAAATTGAAGTTAAGTATAAATAACATATTGCGTTATGTTTTATGTGAAAACAATGTAAAAAAGACAAATTAATAAACATAAAGTCGCCCCCTTGAATATGAAAGGGTGTATCTGCTACTTTACAAAGTGGCAGATACACCCTTTTATATCCAAGGTGACGAAGTATAAAAAAGTAAACCCAATATGTGCGACAAGGGCGGGGGCCCTAGGGTAGTGGTTAGCACCGCTGCCTTTCACGCCAGAGTCCGGGGTTCGGTTCCCGGTCTCGGCGGTTTGAAAGAAACAAAATTGTTTCTTCCCCATCCACGTGTGAAAGTTAGTATTGTGGGGAGCCTCCGTGACCGAGAGGTAGCGTGCTCGGCCTCAGACCGCCAGGGCTCGAATTTCGAATCCTGTGTCTGGAGGACAGTGTCATCTCAATCATCTCACCATCCTCAGGAGGTTCTCCTGGCCCAGTTTAGCCTATATGTGCACAAAGGTGGCCTAAAGCCCGATTCATTTCATTTTCATGTGCGACAAAGTGGTGGTATCATTAGAAACCCGGGGTATTTTGAACTGCGTGTAACAAATGTGTTTCAGAAGAAAATTTAACTAAGTCAAAAAAACATTAATATCGTGCATGCCATGTAGACACTTCCAAAAGAAGACAATGCATTCATACTATCGTCGCATTGTTAAATGGAGCATACTCAGTTGTAAGCAGCATGTTACTTATATCTTGTCGTTGATGGTTGAACGTTTTCTAGGGACTCTATATTAATAGGAGTGGTACCGATCCACAATGGCGTACACTTCTCTTAGAGGGGGCGTACTAGTTGGACTAAACCAGTCATGTGAGAGGCTTATACTCGCGATGTGTGTATTTCAGGAAAGTGAATTAGTAATAGTAACTCCTAAGTCGCATATCATATCTACTTTTTTTCAGGGTTACTTCATTCATAGTATAGTTAAATAGGATGTATGGACATAATCAACGATATTATACAGCATTTTTAAATATTAACCCTTTCAGGCCTGAATTTACCATTGCCATCTTCATCCACTACAAGCCGCGAATTGCTGTCGCAATTCTCGACTTGTAGTGGATGAAGATGATTTGATGTGGTTTAAAAAATGAAGAAAATTGCCATATATTGGTAAACCAGTTTCATGGATATTTTCATTCTAAAGCCCCTGGTTGCAGGAAAATTAAGTCTGTTTTCAGGGTTGTAAAATGATGCTTTAATGCATCGTGAGGGCTTAAAGGGTTAATCAATTCACCAGTTATGAGACCCTTCAAGCTAAGAGTCTATTGAGCATTATAACTCTATACATGACTGTCTGTTATGTACATTTTTTTAAACATTTACACTCGTCATAACTAGGGCTACAGTAGTATAATCGAATAACCTGTTAAGTGCATGTTTTATAGTTTTGAAAAAAACGACTTCAAACTTTGAGTTTAATATTATTTTTCTTTTAAGAGGTTCTGAGTAAAATAATTTTGTTTATCAATAATATTAGTAAGTAATTTTAGTTATCATATCCAAGACTCCGAGCATGCCTTGTGCACATTTTTAAAGTTAGTTAACTGGTATAATGTCATAATATTTTACGGTAAATGACATTCCCATCTTATTGCTTTATGCATTTTTTTCCCAGAAATCTTGGATATCGTTTAGATATCTGTGAAACAAATACTTCATATCCATGTATCTAAATATTTTTGCACAATAAAAATTAATACTATTGAGATTAATTTTGTAAAATCATGTTAAGAGTGCTTACCATTCCTGTTTTGTGATTGTATTATTTGCTAGAACTGGTTAAGTGAGCTTATCGGTACGATTTGCTACATGTTATGTGTACTTAACATATTAACGCACTTGACAGGTTTTTTATAGTGAAATCTGTTTTAATAACAGCCATAAACATGTAGGGGCCCTACTTGCTTCAAATAAAAGTGATTTATAATGGTCGTAGAGATACGATTTTTTAACACTATAATCTTCCCTATCTCAGCGCTTCTAATCCGTCGTTACTAACAAGAACCTGTTAATGGCGCTTAACAGGTTATTGCATGGAGCCCCTCAATTGACGCATATGGGGAAATCATTAGCATATTTCAAAAGAGCAGCATGGAACATTGTTTGACGCCTGATGTGACTGTAATCCACCCAGAGGTTGAAATAGAAATAGTAACCCTTTGTTTGCGTCCTGGGAGTTATGATGTGAACCATTTCAATCAATTATCATTCAAAACGTACAATTTCATTTTATGTGGTGTGAAACACTATCCAATACTTTAGAAAATTCACAGTAAAGAAAATCCACTTGTCCTTGGTTATCAACCGACTCATCTATTCAGTGGAATATTTGTTTTATAATATATATATATATATAATAGTGTTATTGAGTAATAGTCGACTTTCCCTTCGTAAATCCATATTGACCTTCGAAAATGCTTTCACCTATGACATAAATAATACTGTTGTATATACAACGCTCTATTTTGTGAACTTGAAGCGGACGAAGTTCATTATCCATCCGGACTGGACTAAAATAATACCTAGCTACATACTTTGGGACATTGTTGTTAATAGCCTCACTAAAAGCCTGGATCATTCTGACCACGCAGCATCCACATTGGTCGCCAGCTGTATTGCTCGTACCAGATCAAATTTGCTCAGGTCACTAATTAAACCATCAACGTTGGTACCTGTATCACTGTAAGAAAATACTTGTTTCTGTATATCTCCTAAGCGTCCAGAGTGCATTAGCTGTTTTTTGTCAGTGTGGTATATCTTAGCGATAACAGTCGTTTACTCCTGTTCTTATTTCATCTGTTATGTTAGAGTGATGAGCCTGTGGACGAGATGTCTTTACGGCAACGTGTGTTTCTTTGATATTCGCATTCAAGTTCAGCAGTATGCGGAGTGTGTCAGCTTGAGAGAGAGCTGCGGAATAAGTTTAGTGATATTATATTTAAAACAGTTTTAAAGAAAGGAGAGTGTTGGGATAGTAATGTGTTATGAAAGGGGTGATTCACAAAGGTTTAATTTATGCATGGCTAGACTTTTCTGCGTGGAGGCCCACCTCTCCCATTAGAATGTGTATACTATTTGTGGGATCCAGCTGTACTCCAGACATGACGCAAGTCTCCAGATCCTTAGGATCAAGTTGGGGCCAGCATTACACCTTGTGAATAACATACGTGTAATATATATAATTATACAATTTCTATAATTCAATTTTTTTTTTCTAGATCGTTCTATTCGTGAAGATATAGCAAAGAAATCGAAACCAGTAGTGTCAAATGTAAAAAGTGGCCCAAGTATATCCCATATAAGTACATGCAATTTAACGTGGCGATCATAGCGAGTCAATTTATGTAGCACTTCCCTGGTCCTCAGCTTCAATACAGTGAACATTACTTGGACAGTATGGTATTGTACCCCTAACTTAAATAACAACTCAATTATGGCATGAAGGGGTGATCTTGTCATGTGACTTTATTCCATTGTACTGTTCCATTGTACTGTTGGGGGTAGAATGTCATACTTGGACTGAGAGGTGTTGCAGTAGACCGAATGTTTTTGAACCCTGCTGGTTTGAAGGCATTCACATTTCAAATGTTAAAATGAATGTGCTGATAATAAACATTAATCTTCATTCTGTTGAATTGTTTCTATTCTCAACTCATATATTTAAAACCTGGATGTGCTATACGCAATATCCGGCTTCAAATGACAATATTACGAAATTTACAAAAATAGACATCGTAATTTCAGTTACTTGATGAGCTGAGGATCCATCAGAAACAATTTTTTTGCATTGTATCCTTCCCAGCTCTCCCTGTCAGGGTTGTGGTCGATTATAATCATAATCGTCGATTACGATTTTTAATCGATTACATTGTAATCATAATCGTAATCATATTTTTTTTAATCGTGTGATCATGATTATAATCGTAATCGAGAAAAAAATATGACCTGTAATCGTAATCGATATTCTAAAAGCACTGTAATCATGATTATATTAAATCGTAATCATGTCTTTTTTGAGTATATATCACAATAAATAATATATCACTCGAAACGATTTTTATAAATAAGAAAATAATAATTCAACTATTTTGAACAGTTTGGTAAATTTCGCTTTGTACATAGGCCCACATACATACATAGGCATATATGTCTGTGTTTTCGCTCAGGCCCATGCGTAAATGCATACATATTTATATATGTGGATTATCAGCAAGCGCAAGACATACAGCTTGTGTTGGTTTGATGTGGGTACAACGTCGTACACACTGATGCGTTTCCAGGTAAACACTACTTAACAACTTTTAAGTGGCCCTCGTGACTCAGTTTTTTAAGTGGGGTCGCCAAGCATGCTACACCCTCCCTCGACTGCATTCGCACCTATAGTTGATGGTGGACAATTATTGATGACTAACGAGGTATGACTATAGCTTGTTATAAAACCACCACCCATTGCATCACAGCATCCAAGTAAAATGTGAAAAATGGTCATTATTATCTCTGGTTATTAAATTTGGTTGACAGAAACAGAGCAAGACGACCTCTGCGAGGCCCGTCAACCATATTATTGAATTAAAAATATTGTAACATTGTAACATTGCTGTAGACAGACATCTCCAGAGTATAAACGGTTAATTGCAATTAACATCATCGTGTGGTCACTTGGATTAACCCTTTACGAGAGATTTCAACATACTTTATTGTTTTGTCGGAGCAATAATATTATATATTTCTGGGTGTTTTGGTTTTATTTTAAAGAATAAAGTCATGGCTACAGATACAATCCGGTTTCAAATAGGCCTATATGTATATTTTGCGATAACCTTCACCTGATGCTTAGCAGTGAAATATCAATATATTATCACAATTTATATTGGAAGATCTATATCTAGATGCTAACGTAAGGGGGGCAATAATGGTATGTTTAAATTGCCTTCGAAACAGTAGGCCTACATACCGTGTTGCATGTCCTAGGAAACAAGGGAAATGAAATTAATCGGGTTTTAGGCCACCTTTGTGCACATATAGGCTGAACTGGGCCAGGAGAATCTCCTGAGGATGGTGAGATGATTGAGATGACACTGTCCTCCAGACACAGGATTCGAAATGCAAGCCCTGGCGGTCTGAGGCCGAGCACGCTACCTCTCGGTCACGGAGGCTCCCCACAATACTGACTTTCACGCGTGGATGGGGAAGAAACATTATTTGTTTCTTTAAAACCGCCGAGACCGGGAACCGAACCCCGAACTCTGGCGTGAAAGGCAGCGGTGCTAACCACTACCCTAGGGCCCCCGCACCCAAGGGCTTGATCAAATTTGGGAATCGACCCCAATCCTGCTCCCTGTTGCAATCCATCAGCGTTAATGGTGTCTAGACCCGGCCCAGCAAACACAAACCGTTGAACCAATGTTGATTTGATGTTGGCCCCACGTCTACGACGTTGGCCCAACATCAAATCAACTTTGGTTCAACGTCCTGTCTTCGCTGGGGGGGGGGGGGCACTGCTCCCATCAGTTGCCCAGCAATGGCTACATAAGGGGCCTAGTCCAGCTTTGTTTTCATAATGAATCAACAGTGGAGCATTCGAGATGGACTGAATGTATCGTGTGGACTGGGCGTAGTCTGACAGCACCCAGACGATCAAGTCTCATTATCCTGCGATATTATCGTCGTCTTCCTGCGAGGCTTATAATCTAGCCTCGTTTCGGTTCGCCCTCCCTCCTAGTTACGTCAGTAAACGACGGAATGATTGCTGCTGATTTTGCTTGAAATGTTGCTTTTTCTTCCAAGTGCCATGTCCCGGATACTTTGATCCTATGCATAGTAAAATCATGTTGACTTGGTGCTGGACCGACGTCGGATACGGTGGCCCAGTATCAAGTAGACAAAGACCTGTAATATGTTATTAGCTACCTGGCATAACATTTTCCATCCATGGTGCTCTTATCATATCTACGCTTCCTAATAACTATTATCAGTCAAAATTCAGAATTAAAAGTTTCATTTTAGCAACATTAAGCGAAATATATTATGTCATATTTGAGTCAAATGATAAGTACATCTTACAGACGTCGACATGGTGTTGTCTGTCGCTCAATGGCAATTATATACCATAGCGATCTGGTGTCATGAAAACGTTAAAAAACAGTATACATATAGTAGTATTCTATTAGCAACTTAGTGGTATACATTAAATGCCCCATCATGCTGCTAAATTTCTATCAGCGGACTTTCTATTCACGTCAGAATGGGAACTCAAATCTCAAATAGTCTAAACCCTCATCGCTGACTCGGGTAGGACGATCCCAATGTAATTAACCCCCAAGTAACATCTTTATCCACTACAAGCCGCGAATTGCAGCCGCAATTCTCGACTTGTAGTTGATAAAGATGATAATAAAAATCTATGATTTTTTTCACTGAGAGGGAAATGAGCATGATGAGAGAAAGATGGTCTGAAGCATGTCAAGAACTGATGAGACAATCCCTAATTAGCGATAACTTATCCCAGCAAACAGGAGACGTTCACCCAATGTTGATGTAATGTTTTTACCACTGAGCAGAGACACTTTGTTTAGACTTGGATAAAATATTCTGAGGAACGCTTGATGGGAATAGAATGCAGCACTGTCATCTCGAATAACAGTATGATATCAATTTAATTGCGCAAAAACACGGCCTTCACTTTGCCACATCTTGGTTTATTTAAAATTGATCATTACTGATTGCGTTATAGTTGAGCTATACTTTTTTTTTCTTCGGTATGTTTAAGCAATGTTTTCGGGAGCATTGTTGTTGATGTCAAAAAAGAGGTGTGTTCTAAGAGCCCACGATGAAATGTGTTGATGAGGTTATAATACAGGTAGATGTATTTTTGCTTTCTGTTCTGCCTATACTAGACTTACATGTACACACTGCAGTACAAAGATAAACAACAACAACTACTTACTACATTAAGTAAGCAGTTACTACTGTTTGTTTTTGCACACCGTCACTCTTAGAACATTTCAAGATCTGTCACATATATATTTCTGCCTTGTATTATCTTTTTGACGTCATGACGTCAACTTGGCCGAGACTTCGCCACTGTGCTAAGATATTTGTCCATGCTAGTCACAAAATCCTTATCCTGCGAAGATAATATATTAAAATTTTACTCTCTTGATGTTGTGTCTCGCTACTAAAACCCACAACTTTAAGTCGCTGAAAATTACTCATATTGTTTAATTTAGGCACAATTTTTTGCAAATCTTGATGTTTAGACACGCATTTCATCCCCAATAACAGTGCATGATTTGTTCGACTAAAACAAAAACATTTTAAAAACGTCAATAATCGTGTTCATCTGGATAATGGTTAAATATAAAGGTAAAAAGGGAAACCCCTAACATGTAACCTATATACCAGACGTCCAATTGAAGCTTTTGGCTGCATATTATAATGCTAAGCAGGACACACTGGTGAGTGTAGTATGCACAATAGCCATCTGTATCTGTATCTGTATATTACGTGGCAGTACGCACTATTGTGCTATCGCGCCACGGGGGTAACTTAGCAAGGCCTGGTATCATTCATGATATCATTCAAGGCTTTATATATGTGCCAAGTACTCCATATTGTGGATTTTTTGGGGTCTCGCCGGATGGAAACTGCGCCTACGTCCATTGAGGTTCTTTTACGTCCAACGCAAAGTCAGTCAGACGAGCCATCTGATTTACGTGGTTCTCTGAGCCCCACGATAGTGTATACGGCACCTGGCAGTCCCAGGCGGTCACCCATCCACTTATGAACCGGGCGCGACGTCGCTTAACTTCAGTGATCGTGCAGATATCGATGAGCGAACGCCGTATTCCATAGTTATGATGTCAGAGTGACCGAGACTGTCGCTAAATAAACAATACCCAAATTGAATTATTTTATCTGAAATACGACATTTTATCTTTTCGTGTGGCATTTGACATTTGCCTACCACATTAGCGGTATCCTATACCGCTAATGTGTTAGGCAAGGGTTTTAAATATGCCACATGAAATGACAAGATTATGATGATTGTATGCCGTATCAGATGACAAAGTTATAAAATAATTCAATTTGAGAAATGCAAATCAATTAGTGCAAATAGAAGAAGCTGGTATCATTGAAACTCGGAAAAACTGGAAAAGTATATTAATTGAAACCTCAACAGGTACCCACATATATACCAGACGTTTATTGTAAAGTTTATCATTACAGATTGTAATACCAAGCAGGACGACGAGCGCCACGATTACATCTGCTCGGTCTCAGCAACACGCTCGACTTCCACGACGCCTAGCGAACAGAAGGAAAAGAAAGAGGATCTAGACTGGCTCCTGTACGTGATAATAGGGGGCAGCGTGGCGGGGGGACTCATCATCCTAATCATAGTGATGTGCTGCATCTGCTGCTTAGGGAGAAAGAAGCCTAGGTAATTCCCTGCAAACTAAATGCCCTCTATCAACCATTAAACCATGGAGACCAAAGTTTTTTTAAATTTGAAATCATCATAAATGTCTTAGTTAGCTCTTTCCGATTCATTTGAATACCTGTGTTATAGGTTTACGGCTATGTTTACTCTCACAGTGCGGGGATTGACCTTAGAAGGCATAATCTGACGTCTACAGATGTCAGGTTGTGAGTTCAAAGTCAATCCCAGCGTTGTAAGGGTTACTTTCAGACTAATGTCTGGGGCAACATCGCAGACGATGGCCCAACATTAAGCATTAACTAACGCTGGCTGAGTGTATCGTGTTTGTTGGGCTCTATTTTGCTAACCCTTTAAGTCCTCACGATGCATTAAAGCATCATTTTACATCCCTGAAAACATACTTAATTTTCCTACAACTAGGGGTTTTAGAACGAAATTCCCATGAAACTGGTTTACCAATACGTGGCGATTTTTATTAATTTTTAAACCACGTCAAGTCATCTTCATCCACTACAAGTCGAGAATTGCGGCAGCAATTCGCGGCTTGTGGTGGATGAAGATGCTTGAAAGGGTTAAACACACTTGGCATATTTTGATGAAAATTCACTCGAGCTAAATTGGTAAGATCCATCCAAACGGGTGCGTTTAACTCTCGCACCGCTAAGCAAGACCACATTAGTTTTCATGCTGTTTTATTATCAGGTTCAATCGCAGTTATTGGGAATTTAATTTGTGTTCAAACACCAATAATTTGCAGATGTTTGGTCTCAAATTATTGCGAAATATGACTAATTTTCACCCACTTGATGGTGTGGGTCGCGTTCGCGAAACACAATTTCAAGTGGGTGAAGATGTTAAAAATGAATATATACCGCTATAAGGGCTAATATATTACAGATTATAGATTGACAATCATATTTACACAAGCAGAAAAAATTGATCCTTGTCGAAATGTTGATTTGATGTTGGCCTACGGTCTGCGACGCTGGCCCAACATTATTTCAAAATTGGTTAGGAGTATTGTATTTGCTGGGAATCACGGGTATTAAGACGATTGAATGAAACACTTCCAGTTTCATGCATTACAGGTATTTGCCTGTCAAGATAACCTAAGATCAAGTGTCAATTACATCGATCATCCAATAATTTATTTAGGTATGCAAGGTCGTACCTAGCAAACACGTGACGTTGAACCAATGTTGTTTTAATGTTGGGCCGAAGTCGAAGGCGGTGGCCCAATAAACAACATTGACTCAACGTGTCGTGTTTTCTAGGTACATGTCCCAAATGACATGAGATACGACTTTTTAGTACCTATAGTCGACAGTTTTTCGACGAATAAACTGCCAAACCTTATATCTTACTATTATTATATTATATATATATACTTTTTTTTTTACCACGTATTCTTGAAATTTTACCATTACTTGACAGTGTTTAATTTGGCCATTTTTAACATTTTACTATCTCGGCATCTCAATGTTATCTGGTCACGTTAAATTTTAGATCCATTATACCACAAATACACTTCCCTACAAAGGAAATAGCACTTATAAGTTATGTATAATGCTGTTTGGCTTTTGTACAGCAACATTTCATTCGGGATAGAGTATAGTGACAATTTGCAATGTGGTATTTTTCATAAAATGAATTTGATCACAATGCAAGTCAAGTCAAGTTATTTTTTTGCAATATGGTTCTTCTTCAAATGTGAGGTTTTTAGTTTTGCAGAATAACCTTCTGAGTGATATGTACGTGTTTTCAGAAAAAATATGTTCGCAATTTTAAAAAAAATATGATAATGAGGGATACAACCAATCGCTCTGAGAAATCGTCAGTTTGGAAAAATAAACATCTCCTAGATTGAATTATTTGTTCAACTGAGCATCTCCCACAAACTATTTGAACACTATCAGTGGAATTTTATTTAGTTTAACCCTTTCAGTACGGGGACCAATTTTAGACGTTAGAATCTGCCGTCTACATATTCTGACGTCTAAAGTCGATCCCCGCATTAAAAGAATTATGAAAATATAATGGCCGTAGACCGATCACACAGGTTTTCAAATGAAGCGGAAAGAGCAAACTAAGACATGTAAAAATGATCTTGAATTTTAAAAAATCGGTCTTCATGGTTTCTACAAAAATATTTCAGCTTCATGATGTAAGGGTTTAAACAATGACAAATACTGACAAACGGGTTAATTATGTCTGCTTCATTCACAGAAGGACTGTGGACGGACCTCCACTGCCGCCGCCTCCTATCCCGTCTCGGGGTAGGACTCACATGATCATGTCCTCAGATCCAGAATACGGGAACACCCTGGATCTGCAGCCCAGGTACGACACGATCTACGGGGAGCAGACGCAGCCCGTGGGGGAAGTCAATGTCGACCTGGAATACGATGTGAGTACTCGGGGCGGGCCACGTATACTGCTCTGCAATGCCAAAAGGCAGTAAAGTACTGGGCCCGTATTCTCGTACAAGTTACGATATATCGTTGACTTCTGATTGGTCGAGATGGTCATCTCGACCAATCAGAAGCCTACGGTTTATCGTAACTTGTACGAGAATCCGGACCCTGTACTCTACTTTACTACTCTTTAATTTGAATGATGTGTACGGTACTACATGTACGCTGATACAACCCAGCAAACACAAAACATTTGCATAACATTTGTACAGCGTCGGCCCAACGTCTTCGACGTTGGTTCAACATTGTACAAATGTGATACAAATAGTTTGTGTTTGCTGGGAACCAGTATCGTAATTACCTAAGTTGAATAATGACGGCGGTGAATTAACTGAACACGTCATGAGACAAGACGAGAAGGTGTCGAGTCACCCTTGCATATTATATCGGGAGTGGAATACTGTTTGCAAGGCCAAAATACAGTAACGGCGTACTTGAGTAGTAAGCAGTTTTTGCCTTTTGACTTCGCACGGCAGAATACTAAGGCCTAGACACAGATATGTTATCTGATGGGCAAATGCGGCAGTAACTGTTCATTTTTCTAGTAAGCAGTTATTGCTTTTTGTCTATGCACGACTGTATAATGTTGGACCAGCATTGCAGACGGTGGACGAGCATTGCAGCAATATTGGTTGGGTCAATCTAGTGCTTCTTGGGATATTGTATTAACCACGAATCCTGTGTCTGGAGGGCAGAGTCATCTCACTCATCTCACCACCCTCAGGAGTATCTCCCGACCCAATTGAGCCTGTATGTGCACAAATGTGGCCTGAAGCCCGATTCATTTTATTTTCGTATTAACCAAATGTAGCAGTAGCCTAGTTTGTGATACATTATGTTTCGTTCGGTTCTGGGTAACGCCGTTGAAAGAGCGTTAAAGTTATTTGAATCATTTAACCCTAAAATAACCGTCTGACTTTCTGTCTTTTCTTATGCACACATCGTGAGTAGTTTTATTTATCAAGCGTTATGTAAATTCTGAAAATAGGCCTTTGCTATGCCAATGGAAAATATCCTCGTAAGTTTCAATCATTATTGATGTATTTAATTCATGCATATTAATACTGTTGCTTGAGTTAATTTCATTTCAATTTGAATGACTAGTACCATGTATTCTTGCAAGGTATACCTTTATATTGTATTTATGTCCACGGAAAAAACTTTTCCATTAAAATGGAAAAGCAATCACAGTTGTACTTTGTAGCCTACGATTTTTTTATTTTGTTTGTTGCTCTATTCACCAGGTGGCGGCTTGCGAGCGGGACATGGCTGGCTGGTCCATGCACCTGAACACTTTGAGTCGTGAGGCGGGATTGCAGTATCTGGCTGTTCACTCAACTGTGTTAACGGACGGGCGTCGGCGCTGGTCCACGACACCAGGGTTCAGGGTTTCGAGCAAGGAAGTCAAAGACCTTGATAGCGCCTTCAGACATGGGGCAGATTTCTTGGGCGGACAAATCAAAGTCAGCGGCAACATGTACACTTTCGATCAGAAGGATATCTCCGATTTGCACATGAGCGGGAAGCGGCCGCGCATCGTGGGCGGTATGACAAGAGAAGAAATAATTTGTGTGGCTAAAACGGGCAACTATCTCGTGGTGGGTGTCGCCGAAGGCGGCAAAGAAGATGGCCTGCAAGAGACTGTGTTCAGCCTGTACCGACATTTGGTGGACATTGACGGAAACCAATCCACATGATCAAATTAGTCGGGAATAAGCCTAATAATTATGATAATTCTGCAAACAGGAATATCTGCTAACTAAATTAGCTCTAGCTGCCTAATTGTGAAAAGTAAGAAGTCATCTACATTTATTTGGCAGTATAACCCATCCCTGTATTACATACTGTTCAATTTGGGCATTGACTTGGATAATTGGCGACGGGCTAAAAACAGGTCAGTGGGGAGTCCCCTCACACCAAAATCATGGCATGGATTTTCAGAATTTTACAGATACTGTGAAAGCTGAATGAATGAGTGTCTCACGCTGCCATCCCAGCAAATACCAGACGTTGACTCACTGCTAGTTCAATCCTGGCCCATCGTCTGCGACGCAGACCCAATATTGAACCGGCACAGGGCCAATATCCCGTGTTTGCTGGGACACCTGGGGTTGGCAGTCGCCATTATCCGGATACACTGCTAGCAATCCCAGTGATTGCACTGAGCGAGAGAACTGTAGCCCAAAATTCGTATTCTCGTAAGAGCTAAGATATATCGTAGGCTTCTGATTGGTCGAGATGGCCATCTCGACCAAGCCGAAGCCTACGATATATCGTAACTTGTACAAGAATACGATCCCTGTGTACATGGTGTAGCATTAATCCTGATTTGCAATACAAAATGGCTAACCGAGGCGCACTTATTCTGGGTGCCGTTGAAGCTTTCACTGGTTTTCAAAACACAAATCCCAGTCGTTTGGATCTCTGTGACATCATGGAAACAAGTACTAATAATTGACCCAGTATTGTTTTTGGATTTGTTTTGTGTTAACATCTTTATTAGTTTGATCAGCAGCCCCTTGCATATTGACCACGAGCAAAGACCAGGGGCCCATCCCACAAAGAATCTTAAAAATAAGATCATATTAACTTTCTCTTATTTGCATTAGAAAAGTTAAGATCATCTTAACTTCTCTAATGAAAATAAGAGAAAAAAAAAGATCATCTTAATTTCAAGATTCTTTGTGGGGTGGGCCCCTGATTTAATATATATGCGTGTGGCAATAGTGCTTACTTGAAACTTGAAAAGTCAGCAGTTAGTTGTTGTTAATAACAGAGACAATCTGCTTACTGAGCCAACATTAAACCAACGGCGATTCAGCGTCGTGTTTGTTGGTTTATTGTTCGAGATGGATGGATAAATTCTACCATGTGAAGACAAAGAACAGTAACTGCTTAAATGAAAAGTAAGCAGTTACTGCTGTTTTGATATCCTCGATGAGGCAATCCCAGCAAATACGGGGTGTTCAGCCGATGCTGGTTCAATGTTGGACCAGCGTCGTAGACGGTGGACCAACATTGAACCAGGATTGGGTGAACACATCGTGTTAGCTGTGATCCTGCATTGATATTCACGTGTCCATAACTGTTTGCCAACTGCTTGAACTGCTCTAAAATGAATCTGTCCCGAGAAGTAAACTGTCATGATGGTGACGACGAACCGGAATAATGATAACATGCTATGGAAAATGAGAAATACAAAGCTAGAAATGTATAAAACAGTATGTTCTCATGGTAATCTTTATCATTAGCATGATGGTGTCAGCAATGGTAATAGTGTGTCGAACGAATAATATTGTGTTATTTTGCCGGATATTAAAACTGTGCTTAATAATCACATTATTGTTAAAGACAGATTTAATATCCGGGAAAATAAATGACACTATCCAATTATTGTGGAAATCAAAGCATTTGAAGAACGTTTTTAAATGTGTGTACATGTACTACCTATATTTATCTATGCTTTTGTATTAATTCGTGTTATTATGTCAAAATAAAATAATTATATCATTTTGAATGTTAAACCACTTTTGTCACTACTTCATATCTTCATATCAGGCCACTTCACGCTCCGATAGCGGATTGGTGTATAACCGAAAAAAAATTCATGATAATATCACAATAAGAACATCCAGAGCTTGCGTTTGCTGTTATTTTTAAATATTTTTTTCTAATCAGAACAGTTCTCTCCACCTTAAGTTGTAGAGAAGTAAATAACATCAGAGATATTATTATACATTGCACTAATTGTTTTAATAGCAAAACATTGAATCATTTAAACTGTTTGTAGCAAGATTTCCTGTAGGGCTTTAAATAATACAAAGCAGCAATACCATGGCACGAGGTTATTATAAACATTAAAATACTGTAAATTAATATCAGAAGTGGATTTGGGTAATTAATGGCTTATGGGATTTAAAGTATACTAAGGTAATGTGAACCACCAGGAAAAAGATAGGGGCATAATTATCAATAATTATGAAGACACCACTGCTCTTTGCTGATAGCCATATAATATAAAATTGTATTTGATAAAATCACTTTCACTTCCCACTCTCCTCTCACGCTCCTGTGCCGCCATCGGTGACTGGGAGCCGTCACAACCACGTGGGTTTACCGTTCTGCAAAGCCAAAAAGGCTGTGTGACTGCTTTACCCAGCAAACACGGGGTGTTCAGCCAATGCTGGTTCACTGTTGGGCCAGCGTCGTAGACGTTGGACCAACATTTAACCAGCATTGGATGAACACCCCGTAGTAGTTACTGTTACTGCTTTTTGGTTTTGCACGGAATGTGAATATCAAACTGGTTTGGTTATCAGGTTTTGTAATGCAACATGGGTGGGCACTGTAACTTATATTAGTGCAGTAAAAGGTTAACTGAAAATGTCTACAACAATGACAGAAACATTATGTGGGGATTTTGATAACAACGAAAACGTGAATAATTTATTATACCAAGGGACACATAGGAAGGGTGAATTAAAATATTACTGTTTGGTCGTAAATGTTTATCTGGAGTAAACATGACCAAATGCTTACATGACATCGTATCTTATGTGAGGTAAATATTGCCCCGGGACCACAGGTTTCTATGACAAGAAAACAACACCGAACATAAAATACAGTATAAAACATAATTTGTAAGTACAGTATATTATTACTTTTTCTTTGTAATTCTATTTTTTTATTAGTGACGTGATTCTATCAAAACGTTTAATTTTACATACTTAAGAGATAAGAGACCATATTGAGCATACAGTTAACACAATGGTATGGTATGGTTTATTTAGGCTTTATTGGTGACGTGATTCTATCAAAACGTTTAATTTAACATACTTAAGAGATAAGAGACCATATTGAGCATACAGTTAACACAATGGTATGGTATGGTTTATTTAGGCTTTATTGGTGACGTGATTCTATCAAAACGTTTAATTTTACATACTTAAGAGATAAGAGACCATATTGAGCATACAGTTAACACAATGGTATGGTATGGTTTATTTAGGCTTCATCATTTTCATAGATGTATCTGAGGAAGCAGTCAAGCGTCAGGGATCAAATTGGAAAGTGGAATTTTAGCACCTTTTAACTCCAAGGGGAGATTGCGATCTTGGCCATGATCATTTGTAAATATTATCACCATCAATGTCGCGCTAGAGCTTAACCCTTTAACCGCCAAATTATTCAATTTGAATTTTCACCCACTTGAAGTTGTGTCTCTTTGACGCGATCCACAACTTCAAGTGAGTGAAAATTATTCAGATTTTCTAATTTTTTTTCAAATCTTGCTGTTTGATGTCACATTTTATCTTTACCAGATTTAAAATGTGGTACTTAGTGTGCTAATAAAAAATGAAAACCCAAATATATGCGACACCGGCGGTTAAAGGGTTAATATGTGTATGCTACAAAAATGCACATTTTGAATTGAAAAATGTTTTTGTTTTAAAAATCCTGATTAAAAAAAAATATTGATAATTTCATACCATACAGTCGTTTTCGCCAGGGTCTGCATTGGAAATGGAGAAATAGAATTGACAGCTTTACCCCTTAGAGCGCTGAAATACTTTTGTATAAACCATGGAGACCAAAGTTTTTCTTTCAATTTTAAATTATCACAAATGTCTCAAGTTAGCTCTTTCCGTTCCATTTGGACACCTATGTTCTGGGTATACATCCATTAAAAATATTCATATTATTTCAGTGCTGAGATAGACTTTAGACGTCAGAATCTGACGTCTACAGACGTCAGATTCTGACGTAGCTTATACGGTCCTCGCACTGAAAGGGCTAAAATTACGCTCATGCTCGAACGTGTCTAAGTTTTCAGTGACATATATATGGAACTAAATTAACCCTTTAACCGCCGGTGCCGCATATATTTGGGTTTTCGTTTTTCATTAGCACATTAAGTACCACCTTTTAAACATGTGACAAAGATAAAATGTGACATCAACCAGCAATATCACAAAACAGTTGACCTCCATTTTGTCAAATCTGAATAATTTTCACCCACTTGAAGTTGTGGATCGCGTTAGCGAGACGCAACTTCAAGTGGATAAAAATTCAAATTGAATAATTTGGCGGTCAAAGGGTTAAGAGCGATACACTCTAAAAAAAATGGAACGTTTCACCATGATCATATCCATTGATGGGAAAAATAAAGTCATAAACATGATAAAGGTCAAATGAGAATCTTCACATTAATATGCTGTTTGACGCAATCGCATTGGCTAGCGTCAGAGCTGGAGAGCATAGCAAAAGCATTGTTTTTGTATGCTGGTAGCCACTGGTCGCTGAGATCAACAATTATTTAAAGGTGACATATCACCTCGTATATAGTATGAATAAATTTGTGGCAAATAAATCAAAGTTGCCACAAGATGGGGCACAAGTGTCTCCTTATATGGGGTGATTGGATATCATGTGACCCTCTGAGAGAGTCACATGATAGCCGATCACCCCATATAAGGACATACATATTCATACCATATAAGGGGTGATATATCACCTTTAAGAAAAATGTGAGGGTGACTATTCAAATGATAAACTATTACTGGCGTTCAAATTCTCAAGTTAAGGCTTTTTCCAACGACATATAAGTGTGTCATTATAATTTTTTTTGAACAGCTATTGATCAAACAAAGACGCATTAACAGGATTAATTCATTGCGCAATCGATCGTCCGCGCACCGGATTTAGGGGGCACAACTTTACGAATGGTATCACAAACACTGCATCGCACACAGTGTCTGTTATTATGTACTAAGTATAGAATAAAGGCCGAGGAGCTCTACATTCTTAGTTGTGAAAAGGGTAGAGGCCTTTTTCACAGCTGAGAATGTGGAATTCCGAGGGGTTTTAATCGACTTAAAACACATCCGAACGTCATGAGGATCCCTCACATGATCAACAGCTCCATCACACCTGACTGATTATAACACCAAAGTCCAACCATGATAATTGGTCTGTACTCATGCTACTTGGTCAACATTAACTCTTCATTCCCGAATTAGACATGTAGTGGTCTAAGAACATAATGTAGTGGTGTGTTTTAACTATGAAAATAGACTGTATTCTGGTATCGCTTTTTAAATTACAGCTCTATTGGACAGGTAATATACGAGGAAATTACATATGAAAAACATACAGCGCAGATCGGCAGCCGTTTCGACTCGAAGCCGCACGATCTTGAGTCTCTCCAGAATCCATAATAATTATTACACACGCCGTAAATTCAAATAATTGGCGTATTTTACGTATTTTCCACCACAGTCAAAATACAAAATGGCCGGAGATATAGGCCTTCTCTAAAAAATGTCGTGTGTCGTGTTGACGAGACAAATACATGATAGACCTAGCAAATAGTGGCGAACAGACGGACAGACGAGCAGGCGACGAGATTATTATAAATTTTATCATCCCTTGAAGCAAGTATATAGGTGGTGAAGTGGCAGTTTAGCACCTTTTAACCTCAAAATGTTCGGAATTAAAATGTTTATTTAACCTGTAAAGCGCTGATATATTTGTTTATTTAAACCAAGAGACCAACGTTTTTTTTTCAATATCAAGTCTTCACTAATGACCTAGTTTGCTCGTTCCGCTTTATTTGAATACCCATGTTATGGATCTACGGCCATTATAAGTGCGTTGATCAACTTTAGACGTCAGAATCTGACGTCTGTAGACGTCAGATTCTGACGTCTAAAGTTGATTCCCGCGCTCAAAGGGTTAATACCCACTATCGCATAATTATACACTGTCGACCCACTCTAAGCCCATAATGCTGCTAGCGCAGACAGGAGTAACTGTTTGTTTGAAGAGGGGCAGTTACTGTTGTCTAGATTTGCAGGCAGAATGAATGGTAGTGCTATCAAATCAATAAACCAGCATAACTTTTATTTTATGTTTGCCAAATTATTTGAAAATTCACATATTTTGGTCCAAATATGCACCAAAATTATATAACGGTTATATAACTGCTATATAACGGCTATATAAATTATTTAAAAGTTACATAGCGTTTAATCAGGAGAATTAACGTAGCAAACAAACACGTTTGTCATATTCTATATTTTGATGTTCCATAAAGTGTTATTAAGACACAAGATTATTATATAAGGTGAAATTAAGCCCATGAGCCACATGTCAACGCATGACCATTAAAAACAACACAATCCTGCCAACAAGCTGGGGGAAATGGGTAATAACTTACACAGAAGAAGAGCGAATCGTGATGGAGAGTACCCAAGCATGCACAGAAATGTACACCAAACCACACCCACTCGTTATAAGGTAATGGTGTAGTATTACTATCAGTAATAGTAGGTCATTAACCCCGGTTCAAAGGACGCGCTACACAGGATGTTGTATACATGCTGTGTATCCAGACAGGGGTACTGGCGGTCTTCCCTGGCTGACCAATTGCCGCTGCCCGCCGGGATACCTGGATCCTGAGTGGTCAGGATCTTGGCGGGCAGCAGCGCGGCATAGGGGGTTATAAGCATGCACCCCCTTGTCACTGCACAGTGTGTTCTGACGCAGCAGCAATTTTTTTTTTAATCAATATTATTAATACATATATTTTCAACCTTTTTATTCATGTATTATCATTAACGCTGTGGGGCCGCCTTCAGCTGTCACTTGACCACTGAAGGCGTGTGTTGCTTCTGAATAAAGATTTGCTATACTGCCACTCCCCGTTGTTTTGTTGGATGAACCGATGGGTTAATTTGACCAAATGACGTCCAATTGTGGGTTACAAACAAATCATAGAAACTGACTCATCACAAGTTACCTAGCCTGTGGCAAATAACCCCGCAATGTCACTCCAACACAGAAAATGTTGTTCGCTCCCTCACAGACACAGCCCATATGATTTTCCGCTTATGATCGCCACTGTGTGCGGTTTTGCGCGTCCAGTTCAAATTCCACAAAACTTGTGTTCTGATGAATCAGTGAGCCCACAATTAGCTCCACAATAAAATTCTTTTTAATCAGTCAATACCCAGAAAACGCGAGGCATTGTAAAATGTCTCGGTAAACACAAGGCGTTGGCCCAATGTTGATTAATGTTGGAACAGCGTTGTAGATGGTGGTTCAACATTAAAGCAGCATTTGATCAATGATTTGTGTGTTGCTGGACGTAGAAACTGATTACTAAACGATGACACAATATTAAATCAGCAGGGTGTAGGCTTTAACAAGGCTGGATCAAATTAAGTATAATATAACAAACCGACAGCAAGCTATGTGTATCACATTAATCGAATAATGTGAGAGTTCCCAGTACTATGTGCTTTAAATTGTTCCAAGTCATGTGGCAGTGCTGCTCATTGTAATTTGATTTGGCAATTATTTGATAAGACTAGCCGAGGATGTCAGTCTTCAGGTATCATTACTATGTTCTAGTGTTGATGTCTTCGAGATTGAACTGATAATAATTAAAAAAAAACATCTTCAGATTTTACACAAAAGTGAATAAGTATGAATAGCAAATGAACTGTATTTATTTATTGCTATGTGCTACATGTTATCAGAATTGCATAATAATGTATTATTCATTTCTGATCATATTATTATTACACAACAATACGTTTTTATCACTTTATCTATCCATAAATCTACGAGAATAGCGTAATACAGTAGCAAGTCTTTAAAAGCTGATGATCAACATAGGTCAGCATATAATAAAGCAGAGTAGATCATAGTAATTTCTATAGAAATTGATATCTCTTTTCTCGTTTTCTGTCCTGGTAACGTTTGCACAGAGGGAACTATAATGTGACTGGCAGCGCTCATTAAAATTTGCGCCTCCCGGCTGTCTTGTCCATATGATCTGTATAAAATAAATAAAATATATACATCTCGATCAAATTAGGAAAATTAAACATTATGTTAAATTATATATCTGCTAAAGTGTGTCCATGAGAAAATGTATTTTATACTTTGCCTATATAATTCGTCAAGTCTACAGACACCAATAAGCGTGATTTATATGCTAATATCTATTTTTTTGCATATTTCAGCTGCTCAAAATCTTCCGTAGCAAGATGCATTTCAACTGGGGAGGTTTTTCTAATGAATAAAATTATCATTATGTGTAATCACACAAGAATAATTTGAATATGAACAATAATTTGTATGGTATTATCTAATTCCGAACACATTTCAACTCCACAAATCTCAATCAGGATGAGTAAGGCATATGAACCTATACAAATCTAAACATACCCTTCAAAATACAAGTTTATATCTATACTATAGTAGACAGGTCAGTAACAGCTACTTGGCATTTGTACATTAAACAGTGATTTGTGTCGACCATATGCTTTTGCACCACAGCCCAGAAAGTGAGATACATTGAGCCGATGTTGTTGTGTGTGCCAGTATCAGAGAAAACAACATCAGCTTAACCCTTTAACCGCCAAATTCAATTCGAATAATAAGTTGTGTCTCGCTGACGCGATCCACAACTTCAAGTGAGTGAAAATTATTCAGATTTGACAAAATGGAGGTCAACTCTTTTCAAATCTTGCTGGTTGATGTCACATTTTATCTTTAACATATTTAAAATGTGGTACTCAATGTGCTAATAAAAAATTATACCCGAGTATGTGCGGCACCGGCGGTTAAAGTTTAATGCCTTGTGTTTGCTGGGAATGACCACTACTGACCACATATGAGGGGGTTTTCGTCATGTCCACTCTCACAGTTGTTTCTTCCGTCACAGAGCTGACCCTTGAATATACACGGTCCGTCTGGACAGCGAACAAATCCTGAAATAATCACATTATGTTCATGATCATCAATTTAATTCAATAAATTTGAAGTGTATTTATTGTCATTCGAGGTACAACATGATAAGAAATACAGCACTATACAGATTAAATAAACGAAATATCTCATCTGATGACAAATATGACAAAACGTACAATGGCGTAATTGCGCCCTCAATAATTACATCTGTGAGATATAAAAACAGACTAGTGAGGCTGCGCATGCTCCAATCAAAATAAAATATAATATATCAGAAAATATATACTTCAGTCAAAAAAAGTTTCTGAAGTTCATTTACAACATGTAAAACTGACATCGAAACATACTTTGCTGGAGAATGCGTTTCATATAACACCAAAATACCTGATGGCTTTTTTGTGCAGCCTATGTTCTACACTTACAACATGTGCAGTTATTATTGCCTTACGTCACTTAATCATGACAACATCGCGACAGAAAAAGCCCGAAGTCGGAACAATGTTTTACTGTTATTATAGTTCACAGTACCATTAGACAACACAACACATTCCAGGCTTTTACACAATTTGGAGCGATGAAAAACATTCAACCCCTGCCAAGATTCGAACCCAGTACCTGTGAGTTTCGAGCCGGGACCGGACCGAATGAACCATCGCGTCCGACCTGTCTCTAATATGTTTATGTTTCTCTGCAGAGGAAAACAGCAGAAATTACTGCTTAACCCTTTCAGTACAGGAATCGACTGTAGGCGTCACAATCCGACGTCTATAGACTTTAGACGTCAGAAACTGACGTACAGAGACGTCACATTCTGACGTCTAAAGTCGATCTCTGCACTGAAAGAGTATAATATTTATAATGGCTGTAGACCCGTAACAGAGGTATTCAAATGAAGTGTAAAGAGTTAGCTAGGTTATTTATGATGATTTCAAAAAGAAAATACCCTTAGGTCGCTTTATTTATATAACAAATATTTCAGCACTTGATCGGTTAATTGCAAATTACTCAGCTACTGTTATTTAATTTTGTTAAATATTTATGGCATCCTGATTAAGTGCAGAACAGTTGCGCATACTTAGCTGACAGAAAATACATTTGGTCACACGCCACAAAACATTCAATGATTTTCTTTTCAAAAAGGTATTTTTTCAAAATGTAATCGTTAGATGCTGTTTTTTTTTATTTACAAAATAATTGTAGTTTTTCAAAATTGAAATAAAACATACTGATAATTATACATGACATTGTCACAATTATTCACGTTCGTTAAGACAAACTAGAGAGTTTAAGAGCAAATTATAACATCATAGGCATTAACTGTGGACATAATAGTGGAACTTCACCTGGGATTATTATTTTATGTTTAAGAATGTGTTATTGTACATGGTTGAACCCTAAACAAATTATAAGACCTGCTTTGTCAGCTGACACTTTCTTTAAAGTCTGGGAGGTTTTCGCTCCCAGTGTAAATATTGAATATGTGGCAATGTTTGATAAGTTGATTGATAAGTTGTGGTAAAACAACCTATATATGAAGCATGTGATAGCTGTCTTTCAAGTGCTCTAGTTAATACCACATAGTTAATAATATTGTTTTGAAATCCTCTAGAATAATATAAACATGTATATAATTGTTACGTCTCTACGCTTTCCGGTGTGTCTCCTTTGCTATTATGTATACTAGTATGTATTTATTTGGTTTTGGTGCGATAAAAAAAAAATCCTCATCTACAAATCGTCGCCTCGGAGCTAAAGGATCCTATCTGACACTCGTTAGAGTGGCAGATAGGATCCTTTAGCTCCGAGGCTACGATATCATGGCAATTATGCCTTTTGCTCGACCTAAACCCACCAGATGTACACGGGGCGTATTGGCAGACTTCAATGTTTTCGTCCGACCCGTCGTCACAGTCCTTGTTCCGATCACAGAAGTTATTCATATGGACGCACTGGTGTCCATTCAGGCACTTCCGGGAGCTCATATGACACTCGGACCTCTCTGCAGCAAATTAAAGCTACGTTTATAAATGAATAAATTCAGAGTGTAGTTATATCACCTTGCTGATAACATGAATAACATCACCATTGCAAATAAATTAAAATTGAAATTTATTGAGCTCTAACCAATCAAACATACCAATTCAACATGGGATTCCTTTACCCCTTTCGGTGTGGATTTTACGATTTGAATTGACTTGATATGCCTATGTATTCTCACCATTGCCTTGCTTCGCAATAAATAGTTTTTTTCACAATCAAGTCAACGATTATTTTTCACATGAGTAAAATATGAATCAATAGTCTTACTTTGATTTAATAATTATGATAATATGCATATTATATTACATACACCGATTGAACATAACATAACACAATAAAGTTACTGGTGGCCGCTTTTCGTAGGCTGTTCAAATTCGGACACTTTCATGTACATGCATGTTGTATCTAATATAAGCTTTTCGCGCGGCTGAACGCTAATTCCAGCTTATTTGAAAGCCTCTGCCTCACTTCCATCCCAAAGTGGACATGAGGATGTTCATATTCTAGTTTCTCACCACATAGTTCTTTGATCTCGTCTGATCCGTCGCCGCAGTGATCAACTCCATCACACGCATACCATGGACGCAGGCATTGGATCCCGTCAGCACACTGGACCCATCCTGTGAGCAAAATCAACAACACAATATAATATAATTCAAGTGATTATTATTATATAATGAAGTAGGTTATCTGGCTATCTATAGTACTGAGTCCAATTGTTTGCGGAAAGGCGATTTGAAAAGTAGACTGATCTGGGATTGCTAAAATTTAACCTGTTATCCGAGCAGAGCAAAATGTTATAATATTCAGATTTGTCACCTACCTTAGCCCTTTAACCGCCGGTGCCGCATATATTCGGGTTTTCATTTTTTATTAGCACATTAAGTACCTCATTTTAAATATGTTAAAGATAAAATGTGACATCAACCAGCAAGATTTGAAAAGAGTTGACCTCCATATTGTCAAATCTGAATAATGTTCACTCACTTGAAGTTGTGGATCGCGTCAGCGAGACACAACTACAAGTGGGTGGAAATACAGATTAAATAATTTGGCGGTTAAATGGTTAAGGACGGGACAGGTATTAAACTTGTCACCTGCCTTGGGGGCAGGGCGGGGATTAAAGATGACACCTACCTTGAGGACAAGGCAAGGATTTGCAGAGAGCAGGGTTCTCATCCCAGGCGTCTTCACAGTCCGGGAATCCGTCACACATCCAATCCCTGTGCACGCTCCACTGTCCATCAGGGCACATAATGTCCTTGTCAGATAACTTGATGACTGTCAATATGAGATATAAATGCGTAAACATGTTGTCCACATTGCCTTATATTTTAAATTTAAAAGCTGGTTAAAATAGATTTGAATGATTTTTTGTATTTTTAGGCTAAATTTCAAATCCAAATTATTTACAGATAGTTGTAAAAGATATATCAAAGAACGGCAGTATGGATAAGAATTTACGAGTTGTAGGCCTACTCCTGAAAGCAAGGAGCCTAAATACTTCTAATCAGACTGTTCATAAACCCGCCGAACTTGACAGCTTAACCTATCTGACGAAATGTGACATTTTAGCTGTAACTGAGACTTAGTTGAATGCTAATGTTAAAGACTCTGAAATAATTAATAATAATTATAATTTGTTTAGGAGAGATCGTATTAATGGCAAGCGAGGTGGAGGAGTGCTCCTGGCCGTAAATTCACACATAAATGCTAATATGTAAATAATTTCCCTGTAACGGATAGTGCAATGTTATTAGTGGACATTATTCCAAGTCGAGGCAGCAATATTTTGTTTGTAATTTGTTATAATCCTTAGGAATACAAGTCAATTTTAACCCTATGATGCTTTGGTCATATGTAAAATCGAAGACTGGCAGTAAAGTAATGCCACCAGGTATGATTTATGATGGTGTAAAAGTATCAAACATTGATGCACACGTTAGTGGTTTAATGAATACTTTATTTTGACATTCAGTAACCTCTCAAATGCTACTGGTAATGGCCATGATACTGATCCACACCCGAACCTTAATTCCATAATCGCGACTGAACAGAAAAAACTGGTATACTGCAGAAAATTGATGTGAACAAATCAAGTGGCCCTGATGATGTATCACCTGTAATACTGAAATACTTCTCCTCTTATTTAGCTCCGTCACTATGCAGCCTTTCTAAATAGATCTCTGCGAGATGGTACTGTGCCAACTGAATGGCTAAGAGCAAATGTATGTCTAATTTATAATGGCAAGGGAACCAAAAATCTTACAAATAATTACAGTCCAATATCTCTTCTGTCTGTTTTTAGTAAGGTGGCTGCACGTTGTATACATGAATAACCATAATATGCCAGTCATATGTGACAGTATTTGTAAAAATCAGCATGGATTTATGGAAGTAAAATCTGCAGTAACTCAAATTGCACAGGTATTCCATGAGATAGGCCAACATAACTATAGCTGTGGTCAAGTTGATACCCTTTACTTAGATTTTTATAATGCGTTTGACAGAGTACCATATTATTTACTGTTACACAAAGTAAAAGTCTATGGTTTTAATGGTGGCTTACTTAAATGGTTTACGTACTATCTCTCAGGACGTAAACGACGTGTATCTATTTCTGGATCACTATCTGAGTGGATCACTTCACTTCAGGTGTTCCACAGGGGTTTATATTGGGATCCCTTTTGTTTTTATTATGCATACACGATTTACCACTTTCTACCAGATTTAGCAAAGTCGCACTATTTGCGGATGACTTTAAAAGTTCAAAGATAATTCTGAGTCGACAATCATGTACAGAACTTTAATCTGATAGAGATGCAATGTACAAATGGTCACAATTGTGGCAAAAAAATTTAATGTTATTAAATGTCATAATTATAAGTTTCTTCACTAGATCCAATAATCCTATTTTGTTTACTTATAATATGAATGGTGTACCCTTAACAAGTGTAGATGAGATACGTGACTTGGGTGTTGTAATAACCAGTTCACTTTTTGAAATGTTATTTGTGTATGCTAAACAAACTGTTAAGAACCCTGTTAACGCTGAACTCCTGGGCACACTTGCATTCCCACCGCTGAATTCCCGGGGAGGGGGGGGGGGTCAGTATATTATGGAATGTCAGATTTGTCTGAAGACACCAACAGAATCATCAGCCTAAGATTCCATCGCAAGATTAATGGGTATGGAGGTTGACATGGGTTGCGGTTGTGCTTTACAGCAGTGATACCGCCCAAAAGAAAACTGAAGATTATATCAAGGTCATGTAGAGTGTCAGGTTTATCAGTTTATGAGTCATGTGTACTAAAAGCGTAATGATAAGGTGTGCAACCATGCAATCCGCACTGCTGCGATAGCTGTCATCTAAGTATTAATATAGCATTTTAAGCATGATGATGATGCCAAAGGAAGGTACATGTATCGTTTGTTTTATTGATAACAAATTCAATAAAACAAACATTGATAACAAAAATATATGGTTTGATGAAAAAAGCACATCTCCATCTCAACCATTGAGAAAATTTTGATAATTTTATTGATTTTATGGCGGCCATTTTGATTTTTTTGTTCTAAAAGAATCCTTTTAAAACGACAGCTCTTCATCCGTCCATATATTATTACGGGCTGATATCCATGCACAATCAAAAAAGAAACAAACTTTTATTAGCCAAAACAAGGTTACCCCCATGATTGCCGGACCACATTGATTTTACAGACAAAAATACTAAAAATACACACTCTGCCCCGAGATATATCGGGTCCCGCGACAGCGGGACATATTTTTTTACCCTGAGATATCTCGGGAGTCGGGACCCGTGCTAAAAGGGTTGATATTTAATCTTGTGCACTGAATAAACATAATTTATTTGAATTAAATTGAATTGAATATATCTTGTCATTTCATGAGGCCATTTTTGAAGCGACTGGCCTAGATCTTAAACAGTATGATTGCATAAGATTTGGGACAGTCAATTTAGAAATGTCGGCTCCAATATTAAACATCAAAAAGACAAGTAAAAAGAAAAAAAATATTATGAGATATATTATTAAAAATAGACATTCTGGGTGCTAGGGGTCGATATGGTGGTAACTCCCACAAATGATCTTACCTTTTAGGCTATCTTGTGTGAACGTGAAATCCTGGGGGTCAACGACAGCGACTGAAAATAAAATGAAATAAACGGAGTGTGCAATTTTCCCCGCAAATACCACTGTGAGCAATTACCACTGTTCCAACCATTTAATTTACCGTTTAAGCACAAAAGTGATTTTTTTTAATATACCATCCGCCGTAAATCGTAAATTTAACGCTTGAGTCATTCACCGCCTGAGTTTTTCACGGTCGACCACTATAAAGGTAACAGCAAAGCATCGTGAAATATATAACACCAAACCACCGTAAATGTAACAGCAAACCAGAGTATATAATTAGAGCGGGAACCAGAAAGCACGAAAACCAAAGCGATAAACCGTAACACTTGCTAATTTGGTTATGTTTTAGTTTATTCCACGATTATTCCGTTCTGATTAGTATGCAAAGCCAAAAAGCAATAACTGCGACTGTTTAAGTGAACAGTCACCGTTTTTTAGCGTTGCAAAGTAGCGTTAAAGTTAATTAAAACACACACACCACTACGTTATTTTCTTTGCCCGACCACGACATTCTAAGCCGGGGATGGAGAATTATTGTTCATCATGTACAGAACAATTATAATGATAGGCCTATGGTACTATAATCAATCAAGCGCGACCGAACTGTTGATTATGAGGGATTTTTATTATGGTCGGATGTGTTTTAAGTCAGTTAAAACCCAAGGAGCTATACATTCTTAGCTCTAGCTGAGAATGTAGAGCTCCTCGGGCTTTATCCTATTCACAGTGGCGGCCATCGCGAAGGAGCACAGTGAATCACTATATAATTTGAATGAAGTTCAACGCAAAATAATAAGAAAACGTATATTTAAAAAAATCTAAGCAATGCTACAGTACAGCTGTACACAACAGCAACTGCTTACTTGAAAAAGTAGACAATTCCTGCTGTTTGCCTTTGTATTGTAAAAAAAACAAAAAATAATGAGAGAATATAAATCTGCTATAGGCCTACATGTTTTTACACACAAACATAATACGACATGCTAACAAGTTACTGCATGTTTTTTTTAATTACACAAACACCACTCACTTGCGCCAGCAGCGACCGACACCACGATAAGTAAGATAAAGCCAGTCATTATCAGTCCGATTACTTCTGACAAATTAAACTAATGAACTCTTTTGACCGTGCCTGATGCTCATTGAAGTCAAGTTAACACTGATTAAATGTTTTAGGTCAAGCACTTTATATAACCTATGCGTGGACCTTTTTCAGCCCACACCTATCAATGTTGGCTTAATGTTGGCCCGCCGTCTGCGACGTCGCTCCACATCGGTCCACATAACTTCCACCATTTTCCGTGTATCTCACACTGACTGCATTTTTATCAGCCTTATTTTTTAAATAATCCGTTATTGCTGTTCGAAAATTTCTGAGCTTGCCCTATCACTACTAGACCCATAAAACATTGTCCGATTATTCGGGTGAAATTTGAATTTAGCACGTGCTCATTGCCGGCCCTTGAAACTCTAGAAAAAATAATCATCAGCATAACTTCATATGGGTAAACTTATACTAGAGATAGGACCTACAATATAACAACGGACGGATCAAATTCAAAGACATTGTTTGAAGGGGTGATACAAGTTTAATTTAAAGTTTTTTATTAGAACAATAAACACCAGTTTGTTGAACATAAAACTTAACATCATTGAACAAAATGTTAAAATCGTTGACCTTCATCTGGTCAAATATGAATAATTTCCCCTCACTTGAAGTCGTGGATAACGTCAGCGAGACACAACTCAAAATGGTAAAAATTCCAATTTATTTATTTGGCGATTAAAGGGTTAAAAATCAAATCTCTCGCGTACAGAGTAATCTTGAGCAACTAAAATGCGCTGGAAGCAGGACATGTTTTTATGCCAGTCGCACACAACAGTGGTAAGGATTATGACACGTGCTATAGAATTGAAATATACCCAAATGAATGAATAAATGAATGAATGAATGAATGAATGAATGATTGAATGAATGAATGAATGAACGAACGAACGACTGAATGAATGAATGAATGAATGAATGAATGAATGAATGAATGAATGAATGAATGAATGAATGAATGAATGAATGAATGAATTAATTAATTAATTAATTAATTAATTAATTAATAAAAATAAATAAAATGAATAAATGGACAAATGAATAAATGCATTAATGAATAAATGAATGATTGAATAAATGAATAGTTGAATAAATGATTAAATGAATAAATGAATAATTGAATAAATGAATAAATGAATAAATGAATAAACAAATATATGAATAAATGAATAAATGAATAAAGGAATCAATGAATCAATGAATAAATGAATATATAATTAAATGAATAAATGAATAAATGAATAAATGAATCAATGAATCAATGAATCAATGAATAAATGAATAAATAATTAAATGAATAAATGAATAAATGAATAAATGAATAAATGAATAAATGAATAAATGAATAAATACATAATTAATTGAATGAAAAAAAAAAAAAAAAATGAATCAATGAACAAATGAATAAATTGACAAATGAATACATGAATAAATAAATAACTGAATAAATAGATAAATGAATAAATGAATAAATAAATAAATAAATAAATGAATAAATGAATAAATTAATAAATAAATAAATGAATACATGAATAAATGAATAAATGAATAAATGAATAAATGAATAAATGAATAAATGAATTAATGAATAAATGAATAAATGAATAAATATATAAATGAATAAATATCTAAATGAATAACTGACTGACTGACTGACTGACTGACTGACTGACTGACTGATTGATTGATTGATTGATTGATTGATTGATTGATTGATTGATTGATTGATTGATTGATTGATTGATTGATTGATTGATTAATTGATTGATCGGTTGATTGATTGATTGATCGATTGATTGATTGATTGTAAAAAATAACAGATAACAAGATAGTTGTACATTGTTGAGTACAACAAGTTTTTTTCATGCTTTAGCAACAAGAAAAATCTAGAAGCACAATTGTTGAACCATTTGATTTATGACATCTTATTTTATACTTATATTGAAGTAATATTTGTCCATATACAACATTTTCTATTAGAAAAACCTGGCTGACTACATCCGGGAGTAGTGTTACGTCCTTCTGGTGAATAATTGTAGAAATAACAGGTAATATGGACTCTTGATAACGGAAAGGACATGTGCTCCTAAAAAACCTGGACCGCTGGTTAATATTAAAATTAATGTTAAAAAACTTTTAAGTCAGTCAAATTTTTCATACACGTTTTATTTTATGATTAAGCCAACTTTTGGAAATAAGGTCAGCTGGTATGACTTAAATTAACGTAATTATACGACATTAAGAAGTCAAAAAATGCCAACTGATTTGGGACACCTAATGGTTAAGACAAATCAAGCATATTACATGAAGCAATATTTTGATATGAATGATATCCTGAGGTGAATATTTGTAAAACATAATGCTGAGTTTTAGATACATGTCCTGATACATGTCCTAATTACATTATAAGAATCGTCAAATGGTGCATTTTTTTCTAAAAATGTTAGAGAAATGTATTTATCGTTATTGCTCAAACAATTGAAACTGACCCATCATATACCACTTTTTATTGTCATGGGGAGTTTATGGGTACATTGTCATTGAATGTACAATGTTTGTTTCTCAAAGTGTAGAACTGAATTGACTCTCACATAGTATACTCTCACATACAATGTCTGCACAATAAATATGAAAACTATTGTTTCATAAAATAAATTCATTTTTTCTCCAAATTACTGTACATGTATTTATGGTAAATAAATTACTACAGCCTGGGCTCACCCTTAGCTACAAACTGAATTAAAATATTCACCACTTACATTTTTCTCTTGGTAACGCGGTATTTTTACATTTGTCAAAATTATTGAGCTCCCCGGATGGGGGCAAAAAGTACTACTGCTAGCAATCATCTCAGTACCCCAATTTAACAAGTAAACTGTAAAATAATAAATAGTAATTAACTTTCAAAGTGTACTACGTAATATTAAATAAATTACAATTAATTTTTAAATAAATTAAAAAAGTAATCTCATTTAAAACGGCTCCTTGGGATGACATCAATTTTTGTTTTTTTTATTTTTTTTATCAACAGTTCTATGAATCCGCTTTGTGTATACCTAAACACCTGCTAAAGGATTTTAATGTTCCTACAGCATTGAGCCACATGTTGATCCCGTCGGCCCAGCGTTGAGCAGACAATCGGTGTTGTGGGGGAGCCCCCCAGATCATTGCGTTCCCAGACCAATACGTGGCGGCTATTGATGTACCTATGTGGTTACTTTGGGCATGCCGTCTGAGATGGTCAGTATTTGTGGTTTGATGTGCTGTACGATTTAACAAACTTGTTTACCTGACAATATACGTCTTGTAATATATATAGTTTTGTCTTTTTCGGTGCTTTACCATTTGTATTTTTACGTTTTTATATTTTATTTAAGATCATTAGGCTATATAGCTTCATATAACTTAAATTGTCAAAATGACTAAATTGAAAATCCTCATCCCAAGGAGTTCCTTTAATTAAAAATAAATCGTAATGTGTTTATATAACTAAAACAAATAAATGTTTTGTATTAATCCTAAAATAATATATTGATTTTCTTAAATAATACAAATTGGGATAATTAATTTTTTTTTATAGTTTCCAGAGTTATAAAAGAGCTACATCTGTACACGTGCCGCACTTTATAATCGTGTGTATGTCAACACTGTGTCCTAATTGCCGTGTGTGTCACCGTTGCCGTATTTCTATCTCGCGTTTATGTTATTAATCGCAGGCTACGAAATTGTGTGAACGTACTGTTTCAAGACGAGATAAAAATGAAATGAATCGGGCTTTAGGCCACCTTTGTGCACATATAGGCTAAACTGGGCCAGGAGAACCTCCTGAAGATGGTGAGATGATTGAGATGACACTGTCCTCCAGACACAGGATTCGAAATTCGAGCCCTGGCGGTCTGAGGCCGAGCACGCTACCTCTCGGTCACGGAGGCTCCCCACAATACTAACTTTCACACGTGGATGGGGAAGAAACAATTTTGTTTCTTTCAAACCGCCGAGACCGGGAACCGAACCCCGGACTCTGGCGTGAAAGGCAGCGGTGCTAACCACTACCCTAGGGCCCCCGCCCTCAAGACGAGATCTATCTTTAAACGTTAAAATATATCGTTTGAAGTGACAATAGAACTTAAAATATGACGCTGATTAGAGAGGGTCAACGATAATCTATAGCCTATAACTATAGGCCTACATCACGTAGCTGATAACTGTAAAGTTGTATTTCGTCCCCTTGAATATGAAAGGGCGTATCTGTCACTAGGGTAGTGGTTTGCACCGCTGCCTTTCACGCTGGAGTTCGGGGTTCGGTTCCCGGTCTCGGCGGTTTGAAGGAAGCAAAATTGTTTCTTCCCCATCCACGTGTAAAACTCAGTATTGTGGGGAGCCTCCGTGACAAAGAGGTAGCGTACTTGGCCTCAGACTGCCAGGGCTCGAATTTCGAATCCTGTGTCTGGAGGACAGTGTCATCTCATTCATCTCACCATCTATATGTGCACAAAGGTGGCCTAAAGCCCGATTTTTTTTTCATCTTATTTCATTTCTTTTATAACGTGGCAGATACAGCCTTTCATATCTTATCTCAACCCTTACATCGCTGAGCACAAATAGAATTGTTATCTAAATGTTTAATATGATGGTTATTTGAATGTTATATCGCAGCTATATATGATTAATGTCCACCCACTTGAAATTGTGGGCCACAGTAGCGAGACACAACTTCAAGTTGGTGAAAATTTGATTAAATTAACGTAACGGGATTTGGGATCCGGGCTAATCTTGCCTTGCACTTTACATTGACAAGTAGTAAGGAAGTTGAACTCTCGGGAAAAACAACGGGACACCATCAAAATAATAATTGTAATGACCAAGTAAATTGAATTAGGAGGAATAACACAGTTACTCTCAGTCATAAAGTGCAACGCGAAATTAATTAAAATTAACGGATTCTTGGCAAAACATCAAAGCGCGACGAAAAAGTATCGCCTCGGAAAAAAACAACGACTAATTTATATTAGTTCAAAGAAATAAAATGATTCACCACAATCTTTCATTTTAATTGTCTGTCTTGTCTGATGGAGCATAATTACTTTAACAAAGAAATTGTTATTAATTATTTGCAGTTTTCTGTTTTTGCTGTAATCATCGGCAAAGTAGTTCAGGCATTCCCAGCAGGCACGTGCAACCATAACGATGTCATTAATTTCCAGCCACGAGATTTGAGTTATATGGATACGATTACAAAATAGTAATATCATACTTGCGGAACAGCCTGAGTGAATCTGAACTTCAAGTGCGTAAAAAATACTCGCAATTATTTGCTTTTAGACCAAAAATTTGCAAACTTAGTTCTCAATAACTGTGATTCGATCAACCAATTAAACGAAATAAAAACAATCATAGTGGTGGTTAAAGGGGTAACATTCAAAGAAAGGGTGTTTGATTTATTTAGAGCTGCCAATTGTGTTCGCAATTCCAGTTGACCCTTAGAATTCGCAAATATTTTTTTATCAACCAAAATAATTTTTTTTTTTTAAATTGAAATCATTATAATGTCTTACCTGGCTATTTTTGCTTTCATTTGAAAACCTATGTTATGGGTCCACAACCATTATAAATATATAATTGTTTCAGTGTGGGGATCGACTGTAGACGTCTAATGGCGGTCCCCGCCCTGAAAGGTTTAAATAAAACACAAATATTTTCACTTATTTAACAAGTCCCAATAGAACGAAAACTATTTTTAAACAGGCCCCGTATTCTCGTACAAGTTACGATATATCGTATGCTTCTGATTGTTCGAGATCTTTATCAATCAAAAGCCTATACGTTGTATCGTCAATTGTACGAGAATACGGGTCCTGGTCACTATAAATTTATACTTTTGAAGATGGAACATATTTCATATCGGCAACATTTAAAAATAATTCGCCTTCGGCTAAAAATAATCTGAATAAATTTCACCCGATTGGAGTTGCTGATCACATATCAAGAGAGACGCAACTTAGTGGATGTCAGCTTGGTAATTAAAAGCTTCAATTATTTTATAACCCATTTCTGATGGTATAACTATCCAGTGGGCAAATTATATTATTTTCAGCTAATATTTACTAGTTCATTGGTTGATTGGTTTAATTCCCACATGCAAGAATGGGTTTTTTAATGTTTCCATCCCAGTAAGGACAGTAAAATGAAATAAATATAAGGTCATTGACGAGACTAGTCATCAACTACTGACTGCCTTTTTTAACTAATATTTATTTCTAAGGTGACACTTTCCTACAAACTAGTTTGAAAATTCCTCATTCACAAAGGGTTGGAGTATTTTTTCCTGTGAGCAAAACAGCAAAACAGATATCTGGTTATTGCCACGAATCAATCAATCACTGCCATTGTTTAAACCTAAGCAAGGTCGATTGGCCCAGATTACAAGGGCGTATAATTATTTCACAATGTCTGGAAAATGACATAATTGATTGGAAATTGTTGCTTCTTAATTTTGTATCAGCAACTCTGCCAAAATTTCATGGTGGTAAATTTTGTAGTGATGATAAGGGGTGAGGATATCAAATTTGATGGAATAGTAAATCCCAGTCGTTATTATGTTTTCCTATTTTTCTTTTAACCCAAACATGATGAATGTCACCTTATGTAATGCTTGAGTTTGACATGTTGTGAAGGACCGTATCTTTATTTTGCTTTTTTGAGCACCCCTTTGAAAAAAATACTGATGTTTTTGTATTTTCAAAAAACATAGTAATAATTTTTAACACTCGTACGCGTGTAATGCCACGTACGTTATTTGCAGGGAAGCATATGCACGTGTCTTGCCTGTTTCATAATCTGCAAGAAGATTTTAGAATATTTCTATTGCTCTTGATTTTACAATATTTTACTACTGGCACCAATTAATCCTTACAGCCCTGTGATAGACTTTTGACGTTGGAATCTGACGTCTTTAGAAGTCAAATTCTGATGTCTAAAGTCGATCCCTGCACTTTAAGAGTAAACATATTTATAATGTCGTAGACTCATAACATAGGTATTCAAATTAAACGAGAAGAACTAACTAAGACATTTATGATGATTTCAAAACAAAAAGAAAAAACCTTTGAATATTTCAGCGTTGTAAGGGTTAAGTTGAAATGTATAAGACAGCATACCAGTCGCAAAACTGCCGTCTGAGGATATCTCTCTCTTGGAGGCAAGGGGTACCTTTGTCCACACGTGTGTTTTGTTTGACGAAAACTGGGCTATCAAAAGTCATCTTAGTTATGACTTGCTGCACCCATAGCCCACAGCTCTGCTCAGCAAAGCCACAAGACAATATCCTCTTTTTTGTAAGCAGATACTGCCTTTCGGATGTGAAAGATTGAGCTGAAGGGGACCTGTTTGATACGGCCGCATTGAAAAAAGGGATCAATGATACATGGATTGTTATGTACGTGAAATATCTCAAAGTTGTTTCAATGGTGATCCAGCGTCTCGGTCGCTGATCCAGCATTGATTCAGCATTGGGCAAACATATTTTGCGATGCACACAATTTAGCTTTCCCTCTGATATCTTCATTCACACCGTGCCGTGTCGAGCCGATAGCCTAATCAGGACATTTTGTCAAAATGCGCGTGAGAGATTCAGATTGAAGACGAGATATTGGGCCAAGCTCGTGAAGAAGCTGGACTGTTGTTACCGGCGTTGGCCATAATCAAAGCCAACTTTCACTCAGAAACTTGCTAACAAATTATTGTGACAAGAGATATAAAGCTCCATTGAAGTTGTTTTCTGCCAGTCTTAACGGAAGAACACCCGACCCGAGCTTTTGCTGCAACCAATTTGCCGCACAAGTACTAGCAGACTCGAAGAAATCAGTACAGCAGTTGAAAATGAATTTTCCAATAGTCTTGATATTGCTGGCCTACTGCGCTGGTGTATGTGAGTATAATAGATCATAACAATAGATCATTTATCAGTCTCTGTATTATTTATATTCCACCCATTATATCCCCACTGTGGTTTTACATAGTGGCAACGTTTTTTTAAATTTTTTTGAAAGCATTAATTCATCAAATCTATTTTTCAGACACTTTAAATTTACCTGAATCGCCAAACATTAGACAAGAAGTGAGGAAGGTTCTACTTGATTTGATGAACGGAACGACGAAAAACTACATGTACATGAAAAGTAAGTGTACTAAATACATTATATTAACATTATCAGTGGCAGTGAAGCCCATTAGGGATGGTATTCAGCAGTAATTGCTTGCTTGACAAGACGCTCGTAAAATTGATTATTATTCCACATATTTTATGGAATAAAATATGAGTACATCAAATTTAGGGCTCATTTTTTGTTCAAATTAGCTTGATTGAAGTACAAACAGAGAAGCTGAAAACAGCAATAGATGTGATAAGCACTTCAACTCTTACAACGCTAAAATATTTTGCATAAATCATGGAGACCAAATGTTTTTTTTTGCAATTTAAAATCATCATAAATATCTTAGTTAGTTAGTTAGGTTCCCGGTCTCGGCGGTTTGAAAGAAACAAAAAAATGTTTCTTCCCCATCCACGTGTGAAAGTCAGTATTGTGGGGAGCATCCGTGACCGAGAGGTAGCGTGCTCAGCCTCAGACCGCCAGGGCTCGAATTTCGAATGCTGTGTCAGGAGGACAGTGTCAACTCAATCATCTCACCATCCTCCGGAGGTTCTCCTGGCCCAGTTCAGCCTATATGTGCACAAAGGTGGCCTAAAGTCCGATTCATTTCATTTCATTTTTATCTTAGTTAGCTCTTTCTGATGAATTTGAATACATATATGGTATGTGTCTACGACAAATATAAATAGTTTAAAAATTATTTCAGTGGTGGGATCGTCTTTATACATTAGACGTATAAAGACAGTGCCAAAGTATACATTTTAAAGTGGATACAATTTGGAATTTGAACGAATTTGGGATCACAAATCAACCCTTTGGCGCATGTATTTACCACTTAAATCTCCATCGTAGGACTGCCGTTGGGCCAATGGCTTATCATCACTCAGAGAGCATACATCCTCATTTATTTTCAGCGAGACAGGTTTCGGAGACGGAGGTGATGTGCCCAGACGGCCACTGGGCGATCCACAGGGATTGGATGTGTGACGGGATGCCGGACTGTGAGGGGGCCTGGGACGAGAATCCCCAAGTCTGCCGATCCCTGCCCTGTCCTCAAGGTGAGATACATGTCAAGCAAGGGTGTAACTGTGTGACATAGGTGGTGGTGGGGTAAGGCCAATGTTTCGTTTTCTTGTAAAAAAATATTTTGAGTCCTACCTAGTATCATTCCATTCCATGTATGCTGCTCTGCAAAGTCAAAAAGCGGTATATGCTTACTTGTTATGTAAACATATAATTTTTTTGTGTTTACACAGCAGTATACTAATATTTGCAGTTGCATTACAGTTTTATTAAAAGCAGCTATCATAATTATTATATACTGTAGCTGTTGTTACACACTTGCTTATCTAGCAGCCAAACTGATAAGCGAAGTTCAACGAAAATTAATTAATCAAACATTCAACTAATTTTATGCTTAATAATTCATGTAAATTATATTATTACAGTAGGTATTTATTATTTACAATCTGTCTTATAATCATGACAAAATAACAAATAAAAAGAGAGAAAAGAGTTTCACTAAACATTATCTATTTTCCCAAACTTTCGTAAATCTTATGTAGTTAATCTATGCTTTTTTTTTAAATTTCGTATGTCGATAACATATCTCGCCCTAATACCAGAAATACATAGTTATAATAACATTAAATATTTTCAAATATCTCCTAAAATTGCGTACAACCTGATGCACCTGACTGGCTATGGCATAAGGATAATCTAAAACATTTTAAAAATGTTTCTAAAGAGGTTATTTGCATACATCCCTCATTACGTTACCATGGCCGTAGTTTAATATGTCACGTGACATAACCATGATAACCAGCTAGCCCTCTGCCGCTATTTTTCTGTTATTTCAATCGCAAGTTGGCACGTTAGAATGTTTTTTAACATGTGGTCTTGTTTTCAGATTGGGTGGCCTGCGCTGACGGACTGAAGTGTCTGCGTCCATGGAAAGCCTGTAACGGCAGAAACGACTGTGGCGACGGATCCGACGAGAGTCCGGCCTTCTGCGGTGAGTACTCCTATGTGGAACCTTGATACGATACGATACTGCTTTGATGCTGGCCCAGTGTCGCAGACGGTAGGCCAGCAGCAAACCAGGATTGAGTGAACGCTACCCTTTGTTGAACCATATTTACAATTTCATGAAATCCAAAACAAATAATATTCCAGTTCCATCCAACGAATAATTCAATTTAAAAAAATGTTCATCCGACATAAATAATACATTTGTTTTGCTTTTAAAGCTGAAAAATGACTGACAATTGAGCAGGAAGAAATGTTGTATTATATTAAAAATACAAACAATATGATATGTTTATATACTGCAAAAAAGCAAACAATTCTTTGTTTTTGTTTCAGAGTCGCGGTCCTGCGAGCCGGGGACGATCAAGTGTCGTGACGGGCGTCAGTGTGTGAGTGTGAACTTTCTGTGTGACAATCGCCTAGACTGCGAGGACGGATCTGATGAGGATCAGTCTCTCTGCGAGGGAGTGCCATGTACTTCAGGTGTGTATCTACATCAGTATTCAAGGGTATTAAGAATGAACGTATCTGTATTCTACTGTAGCTTATAATCATGATAATAGGTTATCCTTGTCAGCTATAGGGTCTACTGCCGTGCAAAGCCAAAAGGCAGTAACTGCTTACTTTTCAAGTAAGCAGTTACTGCCTTTTGCTTTTGCAGAGCAGTACATTAGAATGGAAATTACGCAGTGTTATCACAACCACAGTTATCTATCTGCGACATGTGCTCCTTTTCTAGAAAAGAAAAATATAATTGTATAAATCATGGTGCATTGGTAAGTAACATCCTCAAAAAACTAAAATATACAGATCACTTTCTATTAGTTTTGCAACAGAGAAAAGGCACAGTTAAACTTGTGAAATCTCTGTAGTCATAATTATGCGTGTGGCTTAAGTTTGAAATCGTCAAAAACATATGGATGTCTTTCGCGTAGATATTGCTTTAATATCGAAAGTATGCATCATTATTCTAACATATCAATTACTTTGTTTTCTTTGTACGATATGTATCATGCATTTTTAATGACATCCACCTTTATATAGGGCCTATGCTGGCCTCATACCAGCGACCAATGGTCTTTACCCTTTTCATGCGGCTCCTGGACCCCAGCCGGGATCCGACAACGTCCCTTCTATAATATTCCGCATGGAAAAGTTCAGATAATCCTAGCTTTTCTAACTAAAACAAGATAATATTAAACAAAATTGTACTAAACTTAAGATAGTCATTTGGTCTTCCCACGAAAAATTAAATATTTTTAAATACGAGTTGTTTTCTTTACGTTTATTTTGTCAGGTTTTATCCGCTGTCCTGGCGGTCAGTGTATCTTCCACTCTCAAGTGTGTGACGGTCACCAGGACTGTGACGACGGTCATGACGAGAACTCCAAGATATGCCGTGAGTCACTCATCTCAATAAAAGAAAAATCTTAAAAACTTAAATGGTAGAAATGCCAGTCTCTCTGACTCGCTGAGACGTCCATAAAATTATAGCTCATGAGTAAACTGATGAAACACGCACTGTCATATTTTTATATACGTTTTTTATTCGTTAATTAGCGAGAGTGCAAAAGGCTTGGGTGTCAAAGTAAGCAAAGATTAGTAGAGGATGAAAAATGAAATTAAATGGCTAGCGCTTCGAAGTTAAAGATCAAATATGCTAACAATGCAACGCAAATGATAGTTGTCTCTAAACGTTAACGTTTGTTTTAAAATAAATTGGTTTACTTTCTCGTCCAATAGAGAACATAAATATCACAATTATGCAAAACGTTATTTAAAACAATGTCATTTCTGTTCTCAGGTCACGTGAACAAACTGCCATTTTTCAACTAGAACCAGTCCGCAGATGACGACACGACCGCCCGACCAGTCTAACTTGAAGTGCTTCAAGATGAAAATGTGCCTTTAATTCTACATTTGAAAAAGAATAGCCAAAATCGACGCTTTTAATGTTGTTGTAATTTTCGTAGAAAAGTTAACGCAAGATTTATAGAAATAAAGGACTATTAAACAGTATATGTTATTTTTTAAAGTATTATTGGTGTCACATTATATGAATTATTGTACACTTTGTTAGATTGAATAAATGAATTATGCAAACAACATGTACATTTCAGTGTCAAATTTTACGCGTACTACACTCATAAAAAACAGGGCCCACTTGTCGACGCCTACCTAATGTACCTTTGACCGAGCTGCCGATCACGTGGAGGAATCAGCCCGTCATTCAGTTGTTAAGAGCTGTTGGGCTATTTTTCAAAAGGACCAAAATAAAAAAGTTCGCACAACTCTCATGACAATTATGTTTCTTGGTCTCATTGTAAAAATAAACATATCACCTTTCATTTGAGACCGGGTAACCCTCTGATGAGTTGTTTGAAAGCAGTAATTTGTAGCGAATAGATACCTACCCTATCATCATCACAGAATTCGAAATTCGCGCCCTGGCGGTCTGAGGCCGAGCACGCTACCTCTCGGTCATGGAGGCTCCCCTCAATACTGAGTTGGGGTAAATTTGGGGTAAAATAACTTGTAATACTGTATACATGTATTTGAAAATGGTAATACTGCAAATGACATGTTTATGTTGCACATGTGATTTGCGAATTATTGATAAAAGTACATTTAGTATATTTATTTATATTTAAAATATATATAGATATAATATAACCATTTAAGCATTAAATCTGATTGAAATGTATACCCACTCGAAGTCACAGGGACATGATACCCTCTCTTGACGTAAAACAGCCCCGCATAGTTAACCCCTTGACTTCCAGGCCGGGGTGCATGCCAGGATCCAGATATACTGGTGTAGGAGCTCTATTTCTCGTCATTTGAAGCTGGAATTGCTAACGCAATTTCCAGCTTCAAATGACGAAAAATACATAAATGTAGTATATATTTGACGAAAATTTGTGTCATTTTATGGTTACGTTCATTGACGAATGACGACGGAAATTTCCGTCATGCATGGTAGTGAAAAGGTTAAAAGAGTCTTTTGACTATGCAGGACTGTTTCACTTCAACAGGGGGTCTAATGTCCGTGTGTTTGAAGGTATGTCTTGTTGCTTCAAAATACATCACTGAGTGGGTTGTTAATTTATTACAGTGATACGTGCTCATCAAGATTAAAAACGATCACAAGTCGCGATTAACGATCAAAGGGTTAAATTATTGTGAAATAGAGGTGTCAAAAATAAGTAATTGGGGGCCAATTCGACATTATGACTCTGGTATCTGAATCAGAAGATGAAATTTGAATTAAAAATATATATTTTTTATTCCAACATAGACATATTGATACAGCAACAACATACACCATTATTCATTTGAATCAAAAATATATATATTTAATTCCAACATAGACAAATTGATACAGCAACAACATACACCATTATTTATTTATTAGTAATTACCATGTAAATCTGACTCATCACCACTTATTGCATGATCTATGATTTACTCTTGCCTGAACGATCGTTACTCAAACCATGTTCACATCAATTAGTGAATGTCATGCCATTTAGTTTTTGTTGGTGCCCATTTTGCTCAACAATAACATAAGGTTGAATGGTGGTACGAACAACCTAAATTCGTAATCCACAGGAGCTTTTCTGAATTTCAGGCACTATAGGTTAACGTTAATTTGGGAAGAGGCACAACATTCCCTGGTACGCTCTAAAAAGAGTGCAACGGACCAGCGGACAGGCACATACGGAAAACAATAGATGTTGATTGACCAGTTATTATTTAACCCGGACACATATAATGTATACAACTACATCAGTAACGAGACCAAAATATGTTCATTTATATTTTTAAAAAACACTCTTGTCCACAAAGACAACTCCTGGCACAAAAAAAAACATACAAACATTGTTATATGTAACATTGTGAACATATGAATTACATTGGAATAGGAAGAGAAATCTAGGATATAAAATAGCTCACCAGCGGGATATAATATTATTAATCACCCTCTGTAGACTTGTCATGCACCGCTGCCTTTCACGCTAGAGTTCGGGGTTCGGTTCCCGGTCTCGGCGGTTTGTAAAAAACAAAAATGTTTCTTCCCCATCCACTCCCTAAACTCAGTATTGTGGGGAGCCTCCGTGACCGAGAGGTAGCGTGCTCGGCCTCAGACCTCCAGGGTTTGGATTTCGAATCCTGTTTTTGGAGGGCAGTGTCATCTCACTCATCTCACCATCCTCAGGAGGTTCTCCTGGCCCAATTTAGCCTGTATGTGCACAAAAGTGGCCTACAGTCCGATTCATTTCATTTCATTTTTGTCATGTAGATACTCTATGGAACATGGTGCTAATATGCATGCTTTCTAATGAGTCGTCATATGTCATATGTATTCTAAGAGTGTTCTATATTTCGTTCGAGTTTTCTATGAATAGCTGCTGTACTACCTTGCAAACACATACACGAAAATTATTCAGATCCATTTAGTGTGCAACTAAAGTGAAATAGATGTCCGCTCATGACGTATCGGATTGAAAATGGACACTTTTGTTGATTTTATATGAACATCGATAAATTATGTTTTATTAGTGTTCTATTTGTGTTTAGACTTAACCATCTACAGGGAAACACTTTGTAAACAAGTATGGTGTTTGTCTAGAGAAATCAGATCATTCGGTCTAATGAATGATATATAAAATACATGTATGTGTTTCGTCAGCATAGAGATGGTGAGGGACTACGTGATTTGCTATAATTTGACTGAGAGGTGTTGTGTAAATAATGTGAAAAGCACAGGCCTGGGGACTGAGACTTGTGGGATGCGAGATGTGAGATGTGAGATTATAAACATGGCAGAAGACATATTTTGCATATCAAAATCATTTAAGGGCAGATCCATATATTCCATACCAGCATGATATCAGAATGTAAAAGGATCTATGGTATCAAAAGCCGCTGACATGTCTAGGATAATCAGTATGGTTACTTGTATTGTCCAGTAAGAAGAATAATACAATATGCTCGCCATTCAACCGATACACCAAGACAGTGTCAGCACTGATAGTTCTCTTGCATCCACACACATTTTTTCGTAATAAATCATTAACTATGAGGTCAACACAAGCAACAACAAAACAGTTTAGATTATTTCCATTATAACAAATAATGCTATTTTATGTTCCGCCCTTTTCTTTTTTACACGAGACTATGATGACTCTGGAAAGATTTAAAATTTGGAGTTCAAGAGGTACATCTAATGTGCTACAAATGTGCTTCAATTCTCCCAATAACGGTGGCTCTGGGTGAATCTAACTGCTTGGAGAGTCAGATTCGCGGGTTCGAAGCCAATTCTGACCTCCAAGTGGTTTTAACGATACAAAATGTTTCTTTACTTTCCTGCTCACTCGTAAAGATTCAATATTGTGGGAGCCTCCGTGTCCGAGGTAGCTTGCTCGGGCCTCAGAGCGTCAGGGCTCAAATTTCGAATCCTGTGTTTGGCGGGCAGTGTCATTTCATTCATATCACCATCCTCAGGTGGTTCTACTGTCACTGTTTAGCTTATATGTGAACATATAAGCTAAAAGGTGGCCTAAAACCCCACTCATTTAATTGCATTCACCAATAGCCAGGATCATAATATATTTAAAGAATAACAAACTAATGCATGGTTCCTGGTGATACATACATAATCAGTGATTATTAAAAGATTTTGTGAAACAAATCACAAATTGAGCACAAACACTTTTAAAAGACAACAGAGAATGTGAGAAACTGTTTAAGCCCCAATGTAATATTCTGATCTGAGCTCTTTTTCAACTACACGAAATAAAGAAGGTGTTAACGCATGACAGAACATTTGCTAAATATTCAGGCCAATGTCATATTTCACCGGCTAAAAATGGAAAATTTCGTCTGTCCACACAGATCATCTCCAACCAAAAGCGTACAAACATTTATAAATGAAGCGAAAAGAGCAAACTGAGACATTTATAATAATTTTAAATTGAAAAACCTTTTGTTCTCCATGGTTCATACACAAATATTTCAGGTATTCAAGCATCAACACTGTATCGGCCTTCTGTGAACGGATTCTTTTTCACAATAATGCTGAGTGAAAGAGTGAATGAATAAATCAAGAAAACTTTATCCAGAAAGTCTTCTATTAGGTAGTAAGAGAGTAAGAGAGTAGTAAATGCATTAACTTGAAACTATTTGAATCTATCATGAAGCTAGAAATATACCTACATGGATAGACGAATTTCATTACTTGTTTAAATGTTCTCACTGCAAAGATAAACGAAAACATTTAGTAGGTATACGTCGTGTTTACACTCGTGGACCAAATAGTCTCATGCTTCAGCTGTGAATGAATATGAAGACTGAAGAACGAAGTCGAATTTATGAAATATGAGTACATGCTTATGAGAATAATTTATAATGAAAAGATTGACAACAAATGTAATTATAATATTTTATAATGCTATGTAGGCTATATATACACATGATACAATTTAAATGTATTGTTATCATACTAGTCCCAGAGCTCAGAAACTTTTATTAATGTTTTCGAGTGCAAACGGTCTGATGGTTGTTTCTATAGTGGAAACATGTCAGGAATTCAAAAAACGAAGTCTTACAAAAAAATATGTCCGTTTTCTCATAATTCAGCTTCAAACTAGGGTACCGTCGAAAAATTTGCACGTATTTTCTCGAAATCACAAAAAACTAATACAATGACAATTAAGGTAGCTAGGCATTTTTTTATCCCACATCCAAGGAGTCAGGATACTTACAGAGAAACATGACAATATGTACCAACATTCTGCTACTTTTTGTTAAATTTGATGTGGCACAGAATGAATTGGGTTGTTTAAGCCATTAGATGGTTCATTGTTTTTATCGTGTTGAAGCGCGGGAATGGAGAACAACCCCTAGCCCCATCTGGTGATGATAGCAAAATTGAACAAAGCCAATCTCCTGAAAAAAAGAGTTGCGACGCGGGCGTTATACGAAAATACACATACTAGGTAAAAAGACTACACCATACATTTTGTCATTGGGACTTAATTTAGCATAATTTCGCGCAAACACATCGAAACATAGCACTGCTCAATGTGCATGTTGAATATTACTTGATTTATGTTATATTTATAATTATCATAATTATAATGATTGTATTGGATGGAATGATGTCCGAGTGCAATTAAGGGAGTAGCAGTGCAGTGTACATTGTGCATCAACAGCGGGCTAATTAGATACCCATATAGGACCGCGCGGATATTAGAGTAATAGTAATGATACGAGCCAATTAGACAAATGCTTTTATAACATCCGTTAATTATGTCCCATGAAAACTTTCATTGAACAAGCGAGATATTTTTATCACATTTTTTTATTCAAAAAGAAGAAAAACACAATGATCTTTGCGGTCAATTCAGGTGGAATAGCTGTAAAAAATAGTATATGGCTTTAAATGAAAAGCTATTTTGTCGAGATAAACAATTCCCTTTAGTGGATGCGAAGCGCGAATGCAAATATTCAGATATATTTATTTCCAAATTTAATACAGTACAGCATTATTATAATTATTGTCACAATTAATATTTAGGAGGGTAGCCATATGATTGCGGCTGCTCTCCTGAGCAAAGACGAAAACACTGTTCTGATATTTTTAAGACGAATTATGTCAGATCTTCTGAATAATGCTGTTTTAATTTCTTCACATGTAGTTGGTTTTACCTCTCATGCGTCTTTTTTCATCCAACTCAAGATGTTTTTGATAGAATTCACATATGGAGACTGCGGAGGACATAATTATTATCTTGCGTTTATCATTGTTCTCGAACCACTCCAACACCGACATGGCTCTGTGGAAATGAACATAGTCTTATACTGGAACACAAATGGGTGTTGCTGGTCCCCAAACATTTTTTCTACTGGCTCTAGTAAATTTCCATCCACAAAAGTATGTAGAACTTATCTATGAGCTGTCTCTCACTTTAAAACATGTAAAAAGAATATATTGTGTTTGTATTTCATTTCCGGCCAAAAGCATGCAGATTATTGACATTTCTGTTATTGGTGGCTGCCATTTTGAGTTTTTTAAATAACCGCCGGAGAACAAAAATGGAAACCGTTTTTTTCTTGATCTATGGGTTTTATGTTAGTGAAAAAAACATTCATTTAAAAGCAACATTAACATGACACAGAATAAATATGCGCACTAACATTATACTAGTAGGGCTTGATCCTGATTTTGAGATTGCTTTTGTTGCGGTATAGCCATGATTCCACTGAAAGCGACGTAAAGCAATATTCACTTTCACATCTGTTCTCAAAATACTTCCAAAATTATAAAAGTTGCATTAGAGAGATCGAGATCCCATTTTATCTAGATCAGTCCTGGGTACAGCTTAATCTGGAAATCACAGTTTTCATGTAAAAATTTTATATGATAAACATATTTATAACACTGCTCAAGAGGCATATTAAATACTTTAAATTTTCGCCCACACAAACCGCGACACGTAACTTACACATGGTAAATTCGTTATTTTGATCATATTTCAATTGAAAATGTTATAAATCTTACATATTTAAGACACCTTTAGAGCGCTCTAAAATCTGGTATTTGAAGGGATGTTAAAAACGACAATAGTTGCAGCTACACGTAAAGTGTTAACATACTCGTTATGCTTCACTGCACTTAGCCCGTGCTAAACCGTACGATACCGATTCTGTATACGTGTTCAAACCAGCTAAAATACCTTGAAATTATTGAAATAATTTGTGGTAGTCTGGTAGATGTTCAGTAAATCGAATTATTCAATATAGGATGTGTCTATTATTAAACAAATAGCTGTTTTTTTCATCCTTTCAAGCTGGAAATTGCGTTAGCAATTCCACCTTGAAATGAAGGAAAAACAATTAAAAGCAAGAAATCCAGTTTAAGCAAGATTAGCCGATATCAATCGACAAAACTTGTATACCACTGCTACATAACGTTTAAATTCTCAGGGGACCGACAATATTGGCCATGCGGAAAGGTTAGCAAAATAATATCTTAAATTATGGGATTCAGTCGTCCACCGATCCGCCCATGCGAGGCTCGTTAAAATCCCAACACTGTCCTCCGATCTAGATGGGATCATAAAATATCCTACTGGATTCCCGAGGTGGCGACCAAAGGGAGAAAGGACTCTGGTCAGGTGGAATACCCTACTCTTTAGGACTTTTATGTCAGGGGTCTCGCCCCCGGTATATCTTTCCACCTGATTTTGGAATGACATTGGCTGAACCCCTCGTCTTTTCTGGTTTTAGGGGTGGTTTGCAGGCTCGCAGATTCTACAGATTTATTCCTTTTCAATGGATGTTCTTCTTCTTAAACAAATCTATGTACGATTTCTTTTTTTCAATGGATGTTCTTCTTCTTAAAAAAATATACGTACGATTTTTTTATTTCTTTTCATTTCTACGTATTTTTCTAAAAAATATTTTTACAATCTCGCAAATACATTTATTATTGATATTACATAGTGTTTATCTATACAAGTACATGTATGTTTAAATAGGATAATAATTTGCTTATATAGAATGATTTTTTTCAAGTGCTTCCATCATAGTACCGCAATTTCCAATCTCGCTCGCTGTCAATTAAGTATCACAAATTATGATTTCGTGCGCTGTCAAAGTTATAAAAAATGAGGATTTTTCTGTCGATTTGGTAGCCCTTAGTTTGTGGATGAGCAGTTATATGATTATGGTGATTGTCTGCCATATTAGCGGCTCGATGATCCAATTCTGCTCTGAATTCTTTGGTACAAATTTTATCCAACTTACAGCCAAACAAAAACAAAGCTACAGAGTGAATAACATAGAACGAAACAACTTAGTATTAGCAACATTTTTGATTTCTAAAGGCTATTTTTTTAGTTTCGTGTTGCATAAGAAACACAACGAGCGAGACGCGTTTTTTTACTACAATCCTGGGACAGTTTAACCTTTCAAACGCCGATCACGATTATATTCGCTTTTATTTTTTATCAGAAAATGTAATACCAGCTTTTAAACATGTTGAAAAAAAACGTGACAACAATCAGCAAGATTTCAAAATCATTGATCTCCATTTCGTCAACTCTGAATGTTGTTAATCGCGTCAGCCAGACACAAATTCAGGTGAGTAAAAATTAAAATTAAATAATTTGGGTTAAAACGGGTCTTAATTAAATTATTTGCGGCGTGGAGTTGGTCAACGAGTTGGTCATCTCGACCAATCATATTCTGTGAAACTCAATGAAATTGAGTTTCTTTGTTTTTACCGAGCTAGGTTATACAATCAAGTACGGGGGGGGGTCTTAAAGAAACTTGTTTTCACCGAATTCCCATTCAAAACGGGCTCCGGTGACGTCACTGCCTTTTACAGAATGCTTAAAATCTGAGTTAATCGCTTTGTGAATATGGGCTCAGTTTCGTAAGTACGTCAGTGACGGTTTAACCACTAGAGCACTGATGTCCATTAGCCCTCACAACGCTTAATTATTTTGTACAAACCATGGATATTAAAGGGTTTTGAAATCATTTTAAATGTCTTTGCTATTTCTTTCTGATTTATTTGAATACCTATGTTATGAGTCTGCGACCAGTATAAATATATTTAATCTTACAGTGCGGGGATCGACATTAGACGTCAAAATCTCAATCTGACGATTAAAGTCGATCCCCGCGCTGTAACGGTTAATTCTTTTCTCGCCAAATTATTGAATTTAAATGTTCACTCGCTTGAAGTCGTGTCTCGCCACGGCGACTCACAATCTCAAGGGGTGGCAATTACTCATATTATTTGTCTAATTTGGGACCGAACATTTGCCAATCTTGATGTGTAATCAGACATTTTCATCCTAATATCAGGAATTAAAATCTTGAGCTAATAAAACTTATTTAAACTAGTACAATCATGATTAGCGGTGTAAGGGACAAGTTTACCATGAGAGTGTTTCTATAATAACGATAAAAAATCGAATAGTTAACTCTTTCATCGTGGGGATCGACTTTAGACGTCAGAATGACGTCTAAAGTCGATCCTCGCACTGTAAGAGTAAAAATATTTATAATAGCCGTACACCCATAGTGATTCAAATGAAGCGGAAATAAGACATACCCTATATGATGATTTCAAATCGAAAAAACCCTTTGGTCTCCATGGTCATACAAACAGATTTCAGCGCTTTAAGGGATCAGGTTAACCCTTGGAGCGCTGATTTCGACTCTAGTATTGTTTTTTTTATGTTTTAATGACCTTATGTGACCACCTTTTGATAATTAAACATGTCTCAAATCTACGGCAGTCCCATACATTTCGACTTAAACTTAACAAATTCAAGTATGTTTTAATGACTGGAAGTTGTCGATTGCGGCAGCGGGACACAAATTCAAATGACTGAAAGTTTTGATTTAAAAGGTCAGAGTTCCGAGGGTTAAGAGGTTAAGCAAACGCAAGACTCTCACCCGTGTTGTATCATTGTCGGAAAAACGTCCACGCCGCTGAATCAGCATTAGTTCAGCATTGGTGCCGCTGCGGCTGAGGTAAGATTGGTCAGTCTGTCTGGACTTCACGGAGCGTGACTTGGTTACCTCTGCGTGAAAAACTCCATAGCAAACTTTTACCAAATGTTGCTGTAATGTTGGTCCAGCGTCGTAGACAATGGAAACAACATTACAGTAACATTTGGTAAATGGCCCGTGGTTGCTGCATATGAGCGTGGTCATTATTCATTCATTCATATACATGTGACAAAAGTTGACCTGTTGAATGCAAGGTCACCGCCCAGCAAACACGAGACATCGATCCAATATTGGCCCAATATCAACGTCGCTGGCCCAATATTGGTTCGATGTCTCGTGTTTGCTCGGCGTCTGCAAAGTGTAAAATACTATGACGTCTGCAGCGACTTTGTTTGCAAAGGTGACCCAGCATCATACCGGCATGATGGTCAAGGCTTGCAAATATTGAATCAATGCTGGCTTTTGGTTGGACAGGTGTCGCTGTCAGTGGTCCAACCTTACACCACCATTGGATTTACGACTTGTTCTTAGTCTCTTGGTGACCATGATAATTCAGATGCAATTGTGTATAATGACTGTCAATGGGCTGATCCAGAGGGTCGGGTCCCTCCATACTCAAAGCAGACCAACAGTTAAAAATCATCAAATCTCACCATATCCTCGATAATACAATCGATAACTGGGCAAAGTTCATATTCTAATGAAAATAATGAATCTGAAGACTCAAAACCCATTTCCTGACATCCACATTGTATTTATGTCATTCGTATGTTTTCTGAAACCTCCCCATTTCAGATACATTTTGTGGATTCACCCTCAGTCCCATGCACCCCATATGTGCAAGCACCAGACGTTAATCCGATGCTGCAATAATGTGGGATCGCTGTCTGTGACAATGGCCCAACTTTTAATCATCATTGGGCTGATGTGCCCTGTTTTTCTGAAAAAACTTCATGCCCAGCAAACACGGGGCATTCACACAATGCTGTTTCAATGTTGGCCCACCGTCTTTGACGCTGGCACAGCATTGAACCAGCATTGGGTGAATGGCCCGTGTTTGCTGGGTCAGTACACACGCCTGTACGCTAAGACACATTCTTGACCAGGTGTTCGACCTGACAGAACACGTGTGCAGTCTCACAGAACGCTCCACAAGAAAAACAGCAGCCTCGTGATAGAGCTGCACGAATATTCTTATTAGTCTGTACATATAAAATGTCAATCATTGACATTACCAGCACTGGCTCTTATTATAGGCCACGTGTGCCATGCAGTTAAAAATAAATGACAAAATGAAGGTCCAGCATTGGGGACCCAGTTGTACAGAGGCAGTGTGAAGTCAAGACGTGAAGTGTCGGCCAATGAGGCACACAGACTTGAATAATTATGATCAAGAGCACTACGAATATTCTATGTTCGGCAACGCCATTTTTAGTCTGTAAATATATAATTGTAAGCATTGCTGGATATTATGGCACGAGTGACATGCTCTAAAACATGCACGACCAACCTGTGACCCACGTTTTTAGTGTCTGCCTTGAAGTAGCGCCTGTGAGGAACGCATATCAGATCACAGCACCCGGTAAGTTCAAGGCCAACCTGCTCAAACGCTCAAAATATAAATTTGGTTGGAACTAAAAGTCATAATAAATTGTCATGCACTTTAAATTTCAAAATACTAAATACCTCTGAACTGATCAGACGCCTTTCAAACTTTCATGAAAAATATAGTCTGCAATAAGTCTTGCCTTCCAGTGACTGAGAGTGATGCTCACTAGAAGTCCATGATAATTTATTGCATGTCGCAGTTAGAATAATATACAATAAGGTATACCGTTGTTAATCAGCATTTGGCTGATCAGATGTATTAATTAGGATGTAAACACTATTATGAATACAATTATTATCTTAAACCTTAAATCCATCTGAGACAACTGTGTGAAAGTCATGAATTTATGTTTTCTTAGGATTATTATGGCGATGGGTGCCGCCAACAATCAAAGACTAATGATGAACACGGGTCGACTATTTTTCATCATCAAGCACTCTAGTGATGTCTCCTCCCCTGTGTCTAATTACAAGCTTCGTCCAGGGTAAGTGCATCATTTTTATTTAACCCAGGGGCTGATCCAGGATTTGGCGAAAGGGGGATTCTGGGGGTTAGGATGCTCGCCCCCTGAATATTTTGCATATTTAAGCCACATCTGGGGGGGTGTCTTTTAAAAACGTTTGACAAAAAAATAAGGGCTCTCCTTGCACCACCCCTGGATCCGCCACTGTAATCCCTTGGGTGGAGTGATGTAAAGATTATGACGGCTGCTGGAAAGTGATGCAGCCAGAATAATCCTCGCACCAGAACCATCTGCATGCAATCCTGTCCACAATATCGACCCCAGCAACCAGAGTGTCGTATGTGCCAGATACGACCCTCTGGTTGCCAGGCGTCGATATAACAGACGCTGGCTCAATGTTAAAAATGAACAATGTTGAATCTTCGTCGCATAGTGTAAGAAATGAACCCAGCAGTCGCGAAACATTAACCCAATGTTGACCCAACTGTCGGTCCATTGTCTGCGACGCTGGACTAACAGTTAGTCAACATTGGCTCATGTTTCCAGAGAAATATATGAAAGGTTCTTTCCTGTGTCCATATCACCGAAGGGATCTGCCAAATGCATGAAAAGAAAAGTTTTCGACGATTTTTCAACAAAAATCCTCTAGAACTTTTTGACAGTAAACTATTATTTCAATGTACCAGCTGTTCTTTAGCACAGAACCGGAGTTCCAAGGGGTGTGACGGCTGGATGGTTTTACTTTTCACTACATACAACAGACTGCTGTTCACCAGAATGATGGCAACGTGGACTGATATAGAAGCGACATCCGATTTTCTTGAAAGGTAAACACTGTCAACTTAGGCAGTTGTGGATTCAAGCCGTCTTTGGTATGACATATTGTTACAAAATAATGCGGGTATTTATATTTTGGAATTCTAATTTATCGAGTGCATTATCACTTTGACCACTTGTTTGTTGATGTACATGTATTAAAATGTGTAATTTGGAGCAAAATTATAAAGCCGTTGTCGCCTTCTACATCCAATATCAAGGCAGGAAATATGCCTGTCACACCCCTTAATGGACCTCAGGATCTGTGTCAAGTACGAGTGTCGATAATGACGAATCTGTGCATGAGGAGCTGTTGTCAAGTCACTCTGAGATGGATGTCTGCTTCGTCATGGTGTTCACGGTAAGTCGTCTGAACTCGACACACTCTGGATTCAAGATTACGGCCCTGCAAAAACGAGTCTTTGACCCAATGTTGATTAATTGTTGCGCCAGCGTCGCAGACGCTTGTCAACAATGAACCAAGTATTGAGTCAGTCTCGAGATTACGGTAGGTGATCAACTTGCATGTATTATTGAATCGAGGTGGTTCTTCGCTGCTTCAAAAGAAGAGATGATTCACAATGTCCATTAACGATATGTATGAACTACTTGTGGGTGGAAGCATGTCTTCGTTACTGGAAATCAAGATATGTTTCTGCAATGCTGATCTACTAAAAACGAGGCTTTTCTTCGTCATTTACGAAGAATACTTCAACAAGTTGATATATTAACCTTTTACATGCGTCTTGTACTGAAGCAAAACATCTTAATCGCGTCATGCACTGACATAGATCAAACACAGTTGGAAAAATAGTGTTGTAACTGTATTTAAATACAGAGTATTTAAAATTTATAATATTATATATAATATTATTTATATATTAAATACTGAGTATTTTTCTACGTCACAGGCAGAAGCTCAACATCATGAACATGGCTTTAATTTTTAACTATACGATCATTCCCCATCAAACACGAGACGTTGACCCAATGTTGGCACGACGTTGCATTGGGGCAACGTCTCGTGTAGGCTGGGGAGCGATCGAATAGTTAAATAATTTGCACTACCGTTTTGGACAGTATCGTGTCCTCAGAAGACAACGCTGAATTATGCTGCATAAAACATGGAGACCAAAGGGTTTTTCAATTTGAACTCGTACATATCTTAGCTAGCTGTTTCTGATTCATTTGAATACTTATGTTGTGGGTCTACGGCCTTTAGAAATATGTCAATTATTTCAGTGCGGGGACTGTTGTGTACTATACGTCAAAATCTGACGTCTGTAGACGTCAGACTCTGACGTATAAAGACGGTCCCCGCGCTGAAAGGGTTAATACGAGATACCATTTTGCTTCGTATTTTTTGCGCATCACCTTTGTGTTTTTTTCAAGGTGTATTTTTGCGCGTGCGATATCCGATGCGTATCGTTTTCGCGCTTGTTTTTTTCGCGACTGTTTCCGCAGGGGGGAAGGGTGTCACCTCCACGTGGTCCCCCCTGGGCAACTTCTTTTGAAGGCTAAGCACACCCACGCCCGTTTTGTTCTTTTCAATTTTGAAGTTATCTAGGTTTGGAAGGCGTACGGTGTTTTTTTGTCAATGCATTCAATTTATAGTATAATTATTATGATTTCATGTTCCTAGTCCAAAATTTGGCTGATACCGTCTGTCCGTTGTTGAAGGTAAATAGTTAAAGATCTTATATAGTATTACGGTGGGAGACATTGAACCATTGAACGTGTGTGTGGTCGGGCGAGATTATGGATTTGATGACGTTAGCACTGCTTGGTAGATTTTTAGGAAGACTGCAGCGCAATAAATGTGGAGTTCGATATCTGATTCAAAATGGCGCCTCACAGTCAACATATCAGCCAATCGACCCTTTTCGGTTGAAAACTTTAGTTACAGTACCCCTCATATCAACTAGCTAACAAGGCTGTATTTGAGCGTGGAGGGTTGTGGGGTGCAGATCTTAATCTCGAGTGTTATTTTTTTAAAAAGATCACTTTCAGACCTTCATTAAGAGGCAGATACATTTTCCGTCGCCGGTCGACTTAATTCCACTTTGCGAGAATATCAAGTTTAATTTTTCCTGCTATGATATGATTTATTTCTTATTGCAGCCTAATCCTAATCCTAATCTTTTGCAGATAAAAATCATCCCAGCAAACACGAGACAAGCCTCCAATCTTAGATGGGGCAATCTCTCGCATTTGTCGTGATCATGAGAATAATTATTACATGATATATTAATGTAGACGTTATCTATTATATGTACATATTTATTTTATTGCAGACACATCATCTTTCGCAGGCTGATAATATTTCGCAAGCGTGTCGTTTTTCTGCAGGTGATCACAGAGGTATCTTCCTCAGATGCTTCAAGTTGTTCTGTCCAGGTGTTCATATATGCTGGTGCCCTCCTTATCAGCTATTCCATTTCCCAATCGCTACAAATAATAATTTCAGGATAGAAATGAAACTTCTGAGTGAGTGTTCACTTTCGATATTTCAAATAGGGATTTTTCGTCATTTTCACTGGCTCACAATGTCATTTTGGCAGTTTTAAAGTCATTATATTTTGATTTTGTTGTATCAGTTCCTTAGTTTTGTTTGATGTTTCATTCTTCTTGTTCGAGGGTATATGAATTGTATTGATCATCCCGTGGTTTATTTCAGCCTGCTTTTGTTCATTTCACAAAATTAATGTTTCTTACATTCAATTTTATTTTGCTGCATTTGGCATGTATTCGTTCCTGGACTAGATAATCTTGATTGCTTCTACCGTGGATGATGTGACTAGAAACAACGACCAAGCGATGTGGGATTGGTCTCTGCTCATTATACTTATTGCTGTATTTCAGCGCATGACAATTCAAAATAATTTGGTGAATCTGGATCGATTATTTTAATAATGTATTTTATTCGTCAAGTGGCTTGAGCTTGCAACCCAGCAAACAAAACAAAACACACACAATAATATGGTTACGGATATATCTGGTCCAAAAATAAGTATCTAAACTTGGCAGTATTTAATAATAATATTTAACTAAATATTTCAACGATCGAGAATTTATGTGGAAATAAGTCCTAAAACGATTATGATGATTGGTACCAAATGTTTATTACAATATAAAAAGCGATGTCGTTTTAGGTGATATTCACCACTAGTCTGTCTGACAACAACAGCCAGTCCAGAACTTCACTCCTGTCACCACCCACCAGACACAAGACGTTGAATTAATGTTGATTTAACGCTGGTCCACCGTCTCCGACGTTGGACCAACGTTAAACCAACAATAATTCAGTGTCTTAGTCTGCTGGGCAGTGTCTCTACAGGTGACTATGACACTCATTGATAACCCAGTGTAGTCCAGAGCGGGTGACCGTTTAACCCTCCAACATGTTCAACCATTAAGTTATTGAATTGGAATTTTCACCCACCTGATTTGGAAGTTGTGTATCGAGTCACGATACACAACTTCAGTGAGTGAAAATTATTTAACAGTTTTCGAATACTGCTAATTAATGTCCCGTTCCATGTTTGACATGATGATAGTTATTTTGATAATAACAAAATATTTAAAAAAAATATAATCGCTACCAGTGAAGTTTTGGCACTGCTATGCGGGCTGGTGAAGCAAGGAGTTTACCAAGAGACACAAGACGCTGATTCATTGTCTTTTTAACGTTGGTCCAGCGTCGTTAAACGTTAAACCAACATTAAAGCCAACGTCTTGTCCGCTGGGTTATATATCCATATAACCTCATTGGTGAACCAAACAAAAATGTGGAGAAAATAGGGTATAAAGTGTACATAATTATGTTTAAACATTGAAATATTTTTTGTATTTATTTAAAAATCAGTATTTTAGGATGATATTATACTACAGGTCCGCCTAATAATAGCATGAATAACATGAATATGAATAATATGAGCCAAGTAGTCGTATACTTTTTTGTCGCGCTGGCCCAACATTCACGCAGTACCGAGTCAACGTCGTGTATGTGATTGGCTGCACACGAGCGTTTTCAATAATCCCGTATTGTGTGCCTTCGCCCAGGTGCTGGAGCATTGACGGGCCATAATGTGTAGTGTTGTTCCGGTATTCTAGGAACACTTGCCCCATTTTTGTGCTGACTTGGCTCGAAATTTACGTTGTACATTCACATCCATCCACATGAACATGTGCATGAACTGAAACCAATGAGACACCACCTGACGTCAGAAACCTCCGTCATGACGTCAAAGATAAGCTCCGCCCAGCTCTTTCGAATCAGAGATCACACACGGTGGTCGAACATTTAATCCAGCATAAGTTCAATATATCCCATCTGCTTGTTTTTAACAAATCACATAACATACGACACAAATCACACAACATACGACAACACGAAAATTAAATGTGTGAATTTGACAGACAATAAACGTTATTATGTGATGCCTTACACTGCACATCAGTTTCGAACTACTACCACCTTCCTGCACATCAAACACGCTACATCGACCCAATGTTGCACAAATGTTGGTGAACCGTCTACGATGCTGGCCCAACATTGGTCTCTCGTGTATGAGGAGTGTAGTGATACCAAAGACCCTGTACAACAAGATGATCAACTTACGGATTTCACCATACAAATGCGTGTAATACATTGTGCAGTACTGTCCCCTTTTAACGGGAGTTGGAACTACGCTTTAGCAAGTGTATCATCATATAAAACAAGTGATAATTTCACAACTTTAGCCTCCAAATAAAAAATAATTTTTTTCTGGGTTTGACAGTTATGACAATTTCTCTGCAATATTTATTTTTAGAACGAAAATAACTGCTAATATAGCAGAAAGGTCATGTTATATTTTCATACAATTTTAGAAATTAAAATGTCTTCATTTAAATAACAGAAGAGCTGTTTACAGAAAGTACAATAGACAATAGACAATAGACAATAGTTTATTAAACTCGGGCCATACATGGCTTGGAGTATGCAATAGTGGTACATACATGTAACAATAGTCAATATTAAAGGTAGTAATACATAGTAATAAAATAAAATATTTAAATACATAAGAAACATAATGCAGAAAATAATGTGAGGTAGTGAGGTACAATGATTGAATGTAACATAATGATTTTTTTTAAATACCATATATATGTCTATATACGTGTATATATGTATAAATATATATATATATATATACATATATATATAATATAGGTTTGATCAAAAATACATTATTTAATAAAAGAACAGCATGAAATATTAAGTGATATACAGTGATATACAATAACATTAGTTTTAATCTTCCCGTGGCAGCACCGTGTCCTAGACATTGGTACTGTGCATATTGCTGCAGACCCATGTTTCAGACACGACGCTACCACATGAGAAAAGGTAAAAGTATATAAATATGTAACGGTATAGTAAACATGGAAAAAGGTGAAAAGGGTGACAAATGAAAATAGTGGACATACATCAATATAGTCAAGAGAGTAGTCCTATATTTGAACAATCATTTTAAGAGTTTAGATATATATATTAAAAAACTTGAATGCGGCTTTCAGATAATTAGCTAATTCATTAGAAATGTTAGAGGATGTGTCCGACATGATATTTTTAAATTTTACATAGTTAGGATGATTTTGACAGTAGGGCGGTAAGAAAGTTTGCCGTATATCAATAAGGGTATGACATTCGAGTACAAAGTGGAATTCATCACAAATTTTATCAGAATTACAAAATTCACATGTTCTGTCTTCTCTATTGATGCCATAGTATCTTCCCCTTTCAATTGGTAGTCTATGGTTTGATGTTCTAAATCGACAAATAATTTTTCGGTTAAAAGGTGACAAGGAGCATAAATATTTTTCGAGCTCAAATTTCAGTTTGAAAATTCTATATGAACGGCATTTATTCGAAAGATTAAGATCTGCCGACCACTGTTGGATGTATTGATCTTGTAGTCTCTGTTTAATCTGGTTCGGAAATGTATTGATATTTGGTACTTCTTGTAGAGTCCAAATGTAAGAAAAACCTGTTTCATCTAAAATAATTTTAATGTATTGAAGCCATTTTGACGTAAAAATATTATTAACATTATAAATTTGCAGTAAATTGTATAGAGTTGTGGAAAATCTGTTCACATCACTCGTTATTAGCTTGCACCAAAAAGATATCATACGTGTTTTAATGGCTATTGATAATGGGAACCGACCTGTTTCACCGAGCACCATGCAGGTTGGTGTCGATTGTTTTAAACACAATATATATTTTAGAAATTTAAGGTGTAATTTGTCTAATATAGAGATATTTTCATACCCCCATATCTCACAGCCATAAATTAAAATTGGCAAAACCAGGTAATCGAACAATTCAAGTTGGATATCCACGGGAAGTTCAAGTTCTTTTGATTTTTTCAAAAGTGCAAAAAGAGCCTTTTGGGCTTGACCAAATATAAATTTCTTGTGATAAATAAATGAACCGTTATAGTTAAAGTATACACCGAGATATTTAAAGGAATCAACAATATTTACTTTATTATTATTGAAAGTGAAATTATAAGACTTTTTAAACTTTCCTTTAGAGAAAATTACAATTTCAGTTTTGCTAGTGTTAACTTGTAACTTCCAGTGTTCACAATATCGAGCTAAACAATTTAAAGAGTATTGTAGACCATCAGCATTATCGGAAAGAAGTACAGTGTCATCAGCGTAAAGGAGAATCTGTATCTTAAGGAATTGATCAAAAATATTATCATTAAGCTTGAGATTATTTACATGGTTGTATTTTAAAAATGATTCAAGGTCATTTAAGTATAGAGCAAAGAGAAGCGGGGAGAGGTTTTCCCCTTGTCTTACGCCAGTATAGCAATTAAAATAATCAGATTTTTGCCCATTTACTTGTACACATGACTTGATGTTGTTATAGATGTTTCTGATAACATTGAAAAGTTTGCCTGTAATTCCAAAAGAAATTAATTTGATCCATAACCCAGATCGCCACACAGTATCGAATGCTTTTTTAAAGTCAACAAAAGCACAGAAAAGTTTCTTTTTTTTATGTAAGAATATATCGATTAGCGATTTAAGTGTAAAAACATGATCCATAGTAGAATAACCTCTCCTAAATCCGGTCTGATTTTCTAGCAGAACTTTGTTTGAATTTAAAAAGTAAGTCAAGCGGGTGTTAATTAAACTGGTAAAAAATTTTCCAAAGCAACTAAGTAAACTTATTCCTCTGTAATTTTCGGGTGATGATCTATCCCCTTTATTTTTATACACAGGGATTATGTTACCTATTACCCACTCTTCTGGTATATTTCCTGACATTAAGATATAATTAAATATATTTTTAAAAATAGGGAGAAAAATATTAATGGTACTACATATATATTCATTAAGAACGCCGTCATTCCCTGTGGCTTTGTTTTTTTTAAGTGTTTTTATAGCTTGAAGGATTTCTTCATCAGAAAATTCTTTATCAAGATCTGGTTCACTACGGGTGTTATTGTTAATAGATATTTCAGGGTTGTCGCTATTTTTATTTAGAGTTTTGAAATGATCATATAAACTAGTTATGTCCGGCAATGTGTTATTTTTATTCTGTTTATTGGAATTCAGTATTTTCCAATACTGTTTTGGGTTTGTTGATTTTAGGTTTCTAATTTTTTGTTCAAATGATTTTTGAAAATCTGTTCTAGCCTTTTGCATTGTTATTTTGTATGTTTTGCTGTTTTTTTTAAGTAGATCGCTATTTGCGGTTGTTTTATTTTTTCTAAAGATATTTTTACTTTTTAAGTATTGGGCACGTTTGTTTTTACAATCATTATTAAACCACCGTTTTTTATTATTATTGTTATTTTTAACAGTAGTATTAGTAGGTCTCGATTTAAAAACTTGTGCTGCACTTTCGCTCCAAATATTTACAATTTCTGATACAGTCTCATCAATATTTATATCATTTTCGCAGGTAATTTTGTCTGATAAAATTTCAACTTTTTCAATATTAATAGAATTAACGAACTGTAATTTTTTGGTTTCATCCCAGATAAAGGCTTGGTTATTAGGGTTTGTTTTTGCACACGGCGGTGTACTGTCACGGGACAACTGGTCATTTATTATGGATTTTAATGTAAAATGTATACCTCGATGGATATCAGAATATAGGTTATTGAAATCGCATATTTCAAAATCAACACATTTAGAGAGTAAATAAGGCGAGCCAATGACATAATCAACCACACTATTTCTTGTAGTTGTGAAACAACCCTTACAATTATCAACACCAATTCGTCCATTAAATAAATAAAGGGATGATGATTTACAGAAATCTATAAGTCTGTTACCATAGTTATTTGAGGTAGTGTCAGAAGACGTACGATTTTGCGAAATGCCTAATGTCTGTAAAGTATCTTCATCAACTAACGTATCTGTCAAAGCATCGTCTAAGTAAACATCATGTAAAAAATTATAATCAAAGGAAATAAAGTCTTGTTGTGTTCCCGTGCGTGAATTAAAATCACCCATTATTAAAACATAGTATTGATTATCATTATTGAAATTAATTAAATCTGTGGTTAAATCATCAAACATACCAATATCCGAGTATTTAGAGCCTTCGGGTGGGATATACAAAGCTCCGCATAACAAATCTTTATCAAAACCAAGAACGTTTTTATTTATACGAAACCATAAGCATGAAGAGTTATTGGATGTTAGTATCTTTGTGTTCGACCAGTATTTATTTCTCACAAAAACAATAATACCTCCTGAGCGATAAGCGGATAATTTTTTTCTGTTTTTAAATAGTAATGAATAACCCATATTGGAAAAGTTGTTCATAATTATACTTGTATCGACATCATCGCATTTAGTTTCTGTGACAATAACAAAATCGTATTTCAAAATGTGTTCCTCAAAATCAGGGGTTTTAAGACGAGACATAATTCCACAAACATTTAAAACAAAAAAATTACACTTTTCGTTAGATGCATATGTATGATCATGACTTACTGATTTATGTACAGGTGGGTTTCTGTCAATTGATACATTTGGTGCGGGTGCATTTGTATTAACATTTGATGAGTGTTGTGCATGGTGCTGTGGTTGCTGTGTTGAAGAAAAGTCCTCATTTGACACTTCATGTGCTGGTGCATTTAACAAAACAGATGAGTGCTGTGAGTGAATATTTTCTGTCTGTGAATAGTCACTTATCTGCGCTGTGGGCCGCAGACATACTCCGCCAATGTCCTATTGGTTCTGGTTCAAAGTAGTAGGGAACAGAAATGCCTTTAGTCCCAAACGATTATAATCCAATGAGTTCATTCCTAGTTTGAATAAGTCCTCTGGGGAATCAACGACAACAGGTCTTTGATCTCCCGGTTTGTCCTTAAGCCAACACAGTATTCTACCATGTTGAGTCGTGGTGTTTGCTATGCAGGGCTGCTCGCGTACGATGGTGTGTAACTTCGCTCTAAGTGGAGTGAGATCTTCATTTAAGTACACATTCTTGTATTTCGGTCCATCATTCTCATCAGCTCCAAATGTCTTAAGAGTCTTCCTTCTTTTCAGAACTTCTGATTTCACATTACGTGACACAAACTGACATAATATGTGGGCACAGAACGGGTGGGGGGGGGGGGGTGACGATATGTTGTCAAGCATAGCGACCACAAAGGAGAACGGGGCAAAACGTTGGTAACAACCATAACTTGGCAGACGTGTATTTTAATTCAAACTTTTATTATTTAAAAACACAAACCAAGATAACCAAGATAAGGGCACAATAATAATGAGTTGACATCGTTTGCTTACACCAACAAACAAGATCTAATTTTACAGTGCAATATTCAGAAGATCTACAAAACCAGATGATACACATTATAATCTATATATTACGATATGAGGCACATTATACGTATTACGTTACCATGGTTACTGTGATATTATTAAATGTATGGATGCTTTAACTTATCAAGCACAGTGCTGCCATAAACCGTTGATAAATGTATGTTAAGTTATAATATTTGAGATATCGTTTCCACTAACCACCAAAATTAAACAAAAAAGCATCAAAGTATCATAAATACCTGTGTAAATGTACCAACACCCAGCAAACACGCGTCATCGACCCAGTGGTGGGCAAATGTTGATCCATCGTCTACAACGCTGGACCAACGTTGGGCGGATATCTCGTATTTGCTGAGAAAGTTACGTACGTTATGTTCGACTTAAATTGGGAAACCCTCAGACCAACTGAATGCAAAAAGTGAAAAAAAGAAATATAGGCGAATGTGTACGTAACATCGATACTACAGTGCAAAGAGAAACTATCTCAGCAGACACAAGACGTTGAAGCAATGTTGTTTTAACGTTGGTTCAGCGTCTTAGACGGCTGACCAACTTTAAATCAACATTGATTCAACGTCTTGTGTCTGCTGAGATAAGAGATATCACTTTTAAAGTTAGTATGGAAGAATACGTAAAGGTTGGTTCTATCTGGACTGTAAACCTCCCCTGGCCAAAGTAATACATATAAACTGCTTTACCCCTGTTTTCCCCCGCATTACATAGCAATAATTATACTGAGCAAAATAGAACATGGACACCAAGTTAGACTACAGAAAGGCGGTAGGAGATCTATACAATACCCAATTATGTTCATGTTGTGAACCTAAAAAAATGAGATACTGTATTGAACTACGCATGTACATGATGTTGGGAGTCCAGATGATCCAGTATAAAAACCACAAGATAACAAGTTCAGATTACCAGAGATAGCAGCTATGCAGCCTATCTATTCAGACTACCAGCTATACCAGCTATTCTGCCAGGTAAAGGCAAACAACGGTAACGTATTTTCTGAAACAAATAGTAAGTGATGTTCGCCAGTGTAATAATTTGTTTAATTCAGATATAGTTTATTTCATATATATTTTTAATCTTAAAATATTTTGTTTTATTGATTTCAAAATTATTTTAAAAAGTAATTTGGATTTTAAGAAGATACTTATTGAAAAAAAATCAAAATTGTAATATAATTTTTTTAATGTAAATTTACAAAAAAAAATTTTTTTTCAAATTATTGAAAGAAATCGATTATTATTTATTTAGTTTAAATTACTCTAAATTAAAAATCAATTTGAACTTTTTAAGATAAAATAAAATTAATTTAAACATATTTAAATCGATTAAATATGAAAATTCGTTAAAAATGTTAATTAAAAATACATAAAATACATATAAATAAATAAGACGTCATAATAACCGGGATACTGCACATATTTCATTTAAGGATCGTGGCAATGAAAAAACAGTGCATAGTGTCCAAAAATCGCTTGACGAGATCACTGCGAAAATCAATTGCATTTTATTATAAACTGAACTTTTATTGACAATAAAAATCAATGTTTCGCTTATTATTGAAAAAAAGTCTACAAAAAATTATGTGTTAAAATAATTTATATAAAATAGATATTATAAACAAAAAAAATGTCGTCATGATAATTCGAGAAATTCAACATATCGCTTGGGGGAATCATCGTCATTACAAAAAAGTTTCTGGCATGCGAAATACCTTGGCGAAATTGCGGCGAAAATCGTTTGCATGGAACACCTGTCATAGAGGTATCTTCTGTGTTCAATTAATGTGAAAAAAATAAGTAGATTCAATGTGAAAATATAATTTGAAGATTAAAAAATCCGAAATATTAAATGACTGAATCGCAACATATTGCTATGCCTTATATTTAGCACCTATATTAACCATAAAACATCATCGGGATTGCACACAACCGGGACAACATATTAAAGAGTAATCGCAAGTACCCACCCGACTCAGCCAACACGAAGCTTACTTATTATTGGTTTAGTAACGATCCACATTCTGCGACGCTGGTCCAACAATAAACCATCAGTGTGTCCGCGTATCGTGGTTTCTCTTTGATCTGTATGACACAGTTTTATACATATACATTTCAAATTACATTAACCCATACACCGCCACGCACGGCTGTATTTGTTTTTAAATTTGTTTATTACCCGATTAAATCACTGTTATTGGGAACGAAATACTTGCAAATGTTTGGTCTCGAATTAAACAATTATAAGTAGCCTAATTTATACTCATTTGAGGTTGTGGGTTGCACTAGCAGAATACCCCTTCAAGTGGGCGAGTTTTTTTTTAATACAGCGCTTTAATCCTTTAGCCGCCAAATTATTTAATTGCAATTTTCACAGTTAGGAAAAATTATTCAGATTTGACCGAATGGAGGTCAACGATTTTGAAATCCTGTTGATTGATGTCACGTTTTATCTTTAAAATGTTCAAATGCTGGTATTTGATGTGGTAACACATATATTTCAAAAACTAACATAATTGGGACCGACTGTTAAAGGATTAACCCTTAAAGCGCTTATTTATTTTTGTTTAATCGATGGAAACTAAAGGATTTTTTCAATTTGAATTCATTATAAATGTCCTGGTTAGCTCTTTCTGATTCATTTGAATACCTATGCTATGGGTCTATGACCATTAGAAATATGTTTACTTTTACAGTGCGGGGATAGACTTTAGTCGTCAGAATCTGAAGTTTATCCCCGCGCTGTAAGGGCTAAGGGTTAATAATAATACCCTTTTCTGATTTACTGTAAATTCAAACGACAATAAATGAAGAGGTGGAACACCCATTAGCATTCCGATGCCAATCACTTGAACAGTCAAAGGTTTCAAAAATATGATATGGAGCATTAAGTGGACATGTGGAATATCACGCGTAGGCCTAACCGTGGCGAAACAGTGAAGCATTTAAGTCTGTGGACGACAATTTCGCAGGCACAAATCATGGAAATGACACCATATAAGCTTCTCCTCTGTCCACACAATACCCGACCTCTCTACAAGCATAAGACCAATCGAGGTGTAATTGCCGAAAGTGATGGAGTCTATTTCTGGAGATGTATGGAGTGAATTGGAATGTCTAGCCCGGTGCTTGTCATGCTTAAATTATTAGTTTGAAATACGTGAAATAATTCTTCCGAAATATCCCAGCTCTTCTACACAAGTTTTGGCAAAAAGGTGTTGTTTCCCCTTTATTCTTGAAAAATGTATGTTTCCCCCATTTTTTTGAATGTTTTTCATTTTTATGGTATAGTAACCGTAATAAAATTATTATATTGGTTATTGTATTTACTTAAGAATAGATGAATAGCTATTTGTATGTAATAGTCACAGTGATCGAGCATCAAAATAAAACGACCACATAACATTAAAATGGTATGTTTCTATTTTTCATGCATTTAAATTGCCGGCGCAATTTCCAAGCTTCAAAAGACCACAAATATTCCTATTTGTGAAAAACGACATCTCCAAAATCAAGTGATTTCAATATAATTTTATTCGTTTTGAAACTTAGCGGAATCGGACAACCTAATGTTGCTTTAATGTCGATTCATTGTCTGCGACGCTGGCCCAACATTAAAGCAACATCGGTTCAACATATCGTGCTTACTGTAAAGTGGGGGTACATGTAGTCCGAAAAACACTAACCAGTGATGAAAGACGCATCAATAAAATATGACCATAATGCACAGAGAGGCAGTTATCCACGCAACAGTCAATCACCATCAGAAAGGCAAATCTCCCATCGCAAGTTTTAGTTTTTGGTAATTCCGCGGACTGGGAAGGGGTGTTTTGCGCCCGTTATGTCTATTTAGCAGACACAATCACTGGAGTCTCAACTCATGTGCGCCATCTGCACCGTGTCAGGGGTGGGGGCCCTAAGTGGTTAGCACCGCTGCCTTTCACGCCAGAGTTCGGGGTTCGGTTCCCGGTTACGGTGGTTTGAAAGAAACATCCACGTGTGGATCCATCCAAAGTATTGTGGGGAGCCTGTGTCTGGAAGACAGTGTCATCTCAATCATCTCACCATCCTCAAGAGGTTCTCCTAGCCCAGTTTAGCCTATATGTGCACAAAGGTGGCCTAAAGCCCGATTCATCTCATTTTTTTGCACCGTCAAAGTTCAATCATAAATAAAGTGTGGATATATGTGTGGATAAATATATACAATCGTGTCCAAGCAAGCACAATGCGTTGATCCAATCTAGGTACAGGGTTTTCACAAAACAATAATATTCGTTCTCAAATAAATTGAAAAAAATTATGATTGCCCCCCTTGCATTAAAATAGTTATTGAAAAACACATTGCCGAACGTAACATCATATGTTACATAGAATGCCTTTAATGGTTATGAAGCGGATTTTATTTGAATAATTGCGGGTGTGATCCACTGCAGAAACGGCGGATGACTCTGGCCTAACTTGATTGCAAATACACCAGAACCACGATGACATCCCTAGAGATTTTTCTAGAAATATTCCATGAGATCAGCCTTTGTTCTGGGCAGGCTTATCAAATGACGACCAATATTTATATGTGTAGAATAGACTCAAATTGAATTATTCGATAACTGAGAATGTGGCACACAGTATCTTTATGAGGCAAACTCGATTAACCCTTAGAGCGCTGAATAATTGTTAGTATAAACTAAAGGGTTTTAAAGGGTTTTACTCAATTTGAAATCATCATAAATGTCTTTTTGAGCTCCTTCTGATTCATTTGAATACCTATGTTATGGGTCTACGATCATTATAAATATTTTTACACTTACTGTGCGGGGATCGACTTTAGTCGTCAGAATCTGACGTCTGTAGACGCCAGATTCTGACGCCTTAAGTCGATCCCCGCGCTATAAGGGTTAAAAGCTCATATGTACATGGTGTACGGGCCAATCATTGTTAACTGATCTAAGCTACCACAATTATGTAGACTAGCATAATAGCCATTTTAAATAATCTGTCACAATGAATCATCCAGACCATGATATTGTATTACCGATAGCGAACATAATTTTACTGTAACCCCGCTTTTAAATTTGGCAACATCACTTACACTAACACCAAAACAGCTGCAGCGTGTGCACTACCATGGCTACTTGTTAGATAAATATTCAAATCTGAAAATGTATGTTGCCAGACGTATGCCCTACCAGAATCTATCTTCCGCTAATCCAGCATATCATCAAAAGATGCTCGAGCAGGCGCCGTTATCTGGATCATTTCATATTCCAGTCTACGATTCAAAACTTCAGTAGACACCAGGATCTTCTTCGTTGTGTCGACCGGCAAATTGAAATGGACCTAAATTGAAAATTAAATCTGCAATTTTATCCTCACACTTGATCATTTGATCATTTGATCATCTAGTCGATATTCCATTTCTGAAACAAAGCCTATAAACATGATAAATGGTCCAGGCGGACATCATGAGTAGAATATGGAAATTTCCTCATTCAAATAGGATTTTTCCCGTAGAATGCGAAAATCACTGTCTCCAACCTGAAATATGGTCCGATCACCGTCAAATTAACCATTTTCAAAATGACTGCCACAAAGTTCCTTGTAGATAATCCAAATCACAATGGTCGGTCTGAAAATACATTCAAACGCTATATAATATTACTAATCTGTTGGTGCAGAATTCATTGCCCACAGAATTTTTAATTATGGCTCATATAAATTGTCCAATTTCAAGATGGCCGCCAAAAAGGCTGATAAATCGTGTTTTTGATCATATTTTTCAAATCACGCTGAGAGGTAAAGGTAATTTCACTAAACCAGTTGAGCATGTGTTTGTTTGGTAAGGTTATCTATCTGAGAGTATGGGAAATAAGAGCTGGGCTACCTGTAGTGGTAGAAGAAATAAATGAAATGAATCGGGCTTTAGGCCACCTTTGTGCACATATAGGCTAAACTGGGCCAGGAGAACCTCCTGAGGATGGTGAGATGATTGAGATGACACTGTCCTCCAGACACAGGATTCGAAATTCGAGCCCTGGCGGTCTGAGGCCGAGCACGCTACCTCTCGGTCACGGAGGCTCCCCACAATACTAACTTTCACACGTGGATGGGGAAGAAACAATTTTGTTTCTTTCAAACCGCCGAGACCGGGAACCGAACCCCGGACTCTGGCGTGAAAGGCAGCGGTGCTAACCACTACCCTAGGGCCCCCGCCCCAGTGGTAGAAGAGGTCACCAGAGGTCATCGTCCAAGGTCATTTCAAGATATAAGGGTGATTAAACTAAAAACTTTGACATGTTTGTGTCTGTTATCATTGGAAAGGTTATCTATCTGGGAGTTGGAAAAAATGGATATTGGGATGCTGGTATTGGTGCAATATGTCACCAGAGGTTATTAAAGGTCACTAACCAAGGTCATTTGAAGAGATAAAGTGATTTAACTGTAAAGTTAGACCATGCCTGTGTTTAATTGTCGATATCGGAGTATTGGAAATGAGTGTTTGAGTGTCAGTATAGTAGTATAATATGTCACCAGTTTATCATTACCCAAGGGAATTTGAAGTGATAAGGTTAATTTAAGTGAAAAGCTTAACCAGGTTTGTGTTTGGTCTCATCTTGTTAGCATTTTTAAATCAGACGCGGGATGTAACTGTTCATCTGCTTTTGAAGCATCCTCTTCCCGAATCAAATTGCAGACAATAGTAAATTATCGTGGTGTAAAACAAATTTAATATGTACATTATCTCATATGTATTGTGGTTGGAGCATCCTTGCTACCGTCATCGTGTATAGGTATAATTGAAATATTGTTCACTATAATTGTAGTGGTTATTAAGCAAGTGAGTGCATTATAAGGGAGAACTTGGGCAACATGTAATGATAGGCATTGGATGAACTTTTTTTCGTTAATGTCCCACTTCTCTACGTTAGTGTCTAGTAATTCTTCATAAACTTGATAGTTATTGTAAAAATGTGTTCATATACTGGTTTAATCATTTACCGGTACATCTGTTTACAATTGCCTTTATTTCTACTATCGATGAATCTAAAGAGATATATAGAACTGTCCCACTTGATCAGCTGTTTCACTTCTTAGTGAGACGTCACTCTTCGTCACGTTTTATTATTTTTTTTCTGATGGGAAATGTGCTCGCCATAGCACCTCACTAAAATAGTAACTAAGAGTGTGTAACAATATTCCCCAGTCTACATGCTGGGTACGATCAAATTTACATAAAAAACATAAAGTATGATCGAATGGTATCTCAGTTCCACTGGTCCTTCACTAATTCTCCTTAATTTCTTCACATCGTGCTTTTGGAATTGTCAAATTTAGACCAAGATAATGCGTTGGGCGCACTACATTTTGCGATGATGAGATAGTATTATCAAAGTATTATGATAAGAATCTGACCATCTAATGCGTGACTACTGTACAACCGCAACACCTGGCTGCTGATGTTTTGAAGCGCTGTACTTCACTACCCGGTACATTATTACGTGTTATGTCTTATGTATTACGTGACATGTCACGTGTTGAATTAAATAAAATATAAATAGTTTAAGGTTGCTTAATTTATCAATTTTTTAATTGCATTTCAGAAATATATTACCATACCATATTTTATAGACCTGTACCGGTATTGTTATTTTTTGAGATATTGTGTAATAGTTTGCTTTTAGGTAATGTGGTAATTATTTGCATTTTTTTGAGAAATGTCGAAAAATCTCTATTGCTTTAAAAAAAATGCAAAGGAAAAAGATTAAATTGGTCGTATGTTTGTGTTTAAAACGCAGAAGCGAATCCTGATTTTGTGGGTGACGTGGGTGATTCGCCGCTCCAAATATTTTTTTGTTTTGATTCAAGCCAATTTAGTGCACTTTTCAAAATAATTTGGCAAAAAAGGGGCGTGTGAGCACACACACCCCCAGCCCACACATCCCACTGGTCCTCCTCTGTTTTGATTAAAATAACCGCTAATGCTAATATAATTAATAATACGTTTTGAAGAAAAAAATTAGTGAAACTTAATTTTTGTTTAATAATTACTCGTTTTCTTTTTTAAGAAATAAGGTGGGGTTAAAAATTTTCTAAGAGAAGCTCTTACACTACACCTACAAGGTGGTTCTCCTACCAGTATGGATTAGTATGCATTTGTGCAGCTTTTATCACATTTTGAACCATTTTACTCAATTAAGGGTACTTATTATATTTATTTTGTCGAAAAAACGCAGAATGGATCCACCCCTGCTTTAATTAAATAAACGCTAAAGGCATTATTAAACAGCTTCGTAGAAATCTTTGGTGAGACATATTTCTAAAAAATACCATAATTACATGTACTAATTTTCATAAAATAATAAGGGGGTCGAAAATGCCATGAGCGAAGCCTTCACGCTATAGTTACTAGGTGATTCCCCTTCCAATGTGGATTAGTATACCATTGGGCAGCTTTGTGCCAAATTTGGTGTTTTTATCACATTTTGAACCATTTTACTATATTTTCTATAATGATTTGTCGAAAAAGAGGGTGTGAGTCCACCACGCACTATAGATGCGCCCCCTGTTTTGAATAAATAAACTGTTAAAACCATTAATAAACAGTTTTGTAGACATCTGTGGTGAAACATATATAATGTTTTTAAATAATAACTTGAATTGTTTGAAAAAGAATAAGGGGGGTTGAAAATGCCCTGAACGAAGCCCCTATTTTACAGCTTTAAAGTTGTCCCCCTTCCAATATGGATCAGTATACTCTGGTGCAGCAATGTGCCAAATGTGGTGCTTTTATCACATTTTGAACGATTCTCCCAAAATATTACTCAAATCCGCTGAACCTAATACGCAATAATGATTAAAACACGATTTGGCAGCCATTTTGTCAGCCATTTTGTATTTGAACAATTTACATGATCAAAAATAATGCCGGCAATTAATTGTGCATCCATAGATTGGTAATATTAGAGGGTTTGAATGTAATTTATTTATTTTATTACCATTATATTTTGTTACGGTAACCTATTGGCGGCCATTTTAAAAATGGTCAATTTGACTATGAGCAGACAAATTTCAGCTTGGAGACAGTGATTTCTGAAATCTACTCAAACTTTCCTTTAAGAATAATGTTTTCTCCAAATTTCGCTCATGATGTCCGCATGGACTTTAGTTTACCAGAATGGAATCTCGACTAATCAGTCTGATTACCATGATTACTGATTATAGTGTGTTGCGCTTCTAATCGTGCTTTAGATGACTTCCCAGCACACATGTCATGTTGAACCAGTGTTGTCTCTATATTGGGCCAGAGTCGTGACATTGGCTTAACGCATCGTGTTTGTTTCTGCAAACACGAGACGTTGATCCAGGCTTAATGTTGGGCCGGCGAAGTAAAGGGTGGTCTAACATTGAGCCTACATTGGTTCAACGTCTCTTGTTTTGGGGCAATTTAGTAGTTCATCAAGCCAGGGGGGAAGGAATGTTACAAGCTGTCACCCATTTCTATGTTGTTCCAGGGTCCCTCCTGCTCAATTTAAGCCCATATGACACTTGATATTTTGATTTTTCTCATAAGTGTGACCTATTCTGTGAAAGGTGGTCAATACTAATTAGCCGATTACATGAAAAAACACGAAATTGTAAATAAAATTTATTCTAGACTTACTAGAACCTTCATCAGTTCATAAAAGTATCAAAACATGCAGATTATTGAACCACATCATATGAGCCAAGATGACTCTTGATATCTTTATTTTTCACATAAATATAACCTATTTTGTAAATTTGAATAAATACGATGAAGCTGATTATACGAAAACAACAAAATCGTTAGTGATATGTCATCCACAATAGCTACAGTCTTCATAAAGATGTGAAAATGCGCACATTAATGAGTCGCATCCTATCATTTCAATTTAATTCATTATTTCTTGCTTTTTGTAAGTTGTAAAAGAAAAAAAAAAAAAAATACAAAACATTTGTAGCTTTTTTAATGCTACTCGGAAAAAAATCCTTCAAACCTGTCCTTAAAGACATGTCTTACATGCTGTCAAACATTCAAGTATTGTGCTATGACCTATTCTGGGCATTCAGAGCCCAAATGACCCTTGTTATATGCATTTTCTAATGACTATGACCTATTTTGTGAAAGTTAATCGATTAAATTTAACTGATTATACAATAAAAAAACACTGTGAATGTCAAGATGACACATCATTTAAAACAACTTTATGTAAAAATTTATTCACTTTTTGTGTTGTAAACATGGTAAAAGGCATACAAAATACAAAAAAAAACAATACACATTGTTGATAGTTCTATTGAGATGCATGAAAATTATGCAAGAAATAAACCCCCAGTCAGTAGTAGTGAAAATCCTGTGGGGGCGAATGGAGGGAAACTGATTGCCCTGCAGCTGTTAGTGTCAGTATTAATACGAGACGTCCACTGATGGTAGGTGACCGGTGATATTAAACATTGTCTCGGGCAGTAAGTGCTACAAGACTCTTATGTATCCTGTTAACGTTTATTCATTCACCCCAGCAGTTACACTTTAAACACACTGCACGTGTGAGTCTACAAGGAGAGCCCACACAGAAAAGTGGCTCTGAACACCTCGCCGCAGCACCATCTCACAAACAGCAACACCACCTTTGCCAATCAGAAACATATCCCTTTTCAAAGTTTATCTTAGGAACAATCAGTGGTATCTCATTAGCCATCGGGGACAAATCCAATAGCTGACTCTCACATTTGCAGATCCCAATTCATAACAGAGCTCCAGGTGGGGAATATTCAGACACCTACAAGTCTCTTTAATTATATCTTATTGGTTTACACATAGGTAAGAAATTTATAAAAGGCATAGGTGAAATGTTACGAGACAGGTCTACATGGCATTTAGGTTAAGAACTCTATAATTATGTGGGCCAAAAATACAACTGAGAACAACGTGATGACTAAATTGCACAATTACATTGTCAGTGCATAAGTATAGGCAGAGCAGCACAGACTTACCAAGAAGGATGGAATTGAAAACAAGCTTCTAAACAAGTAGTAGGCCCTACGGTATTTTGAGGATGACTGTGCAATTGTGGCACTGTAGGCTTACATTTGGTGAAAGCAACCGGAAAATGCAAAATCTATGAACTACAGGTAAAAACTCACTGAACATAATACATGGAGTTAGTTCTAATAATACTCTCCATGTTGCGACATGTTACTGTGGTTTGCCTAATATGATGATACCAAATATAAACACTGGGGTGTTGTTTATGCTGCTGACACAGACCAGCTAGAAATATCTTACCTAGATATCTAGCAGCAGTTCAGAGCTAGGCTTGGAACATGTAAACAAATTTAAGACCTGATTGGCATAACACACTCTGATAGTGCAAGAGGTACATCTTTGACCTGGAAACTGATAACACATACAACTCCTTCTTCCAACAGGAAAGTTCGAAAGTCATGAGTCAGAGTGCATTTGCTGAACAGTTTGTGCAATTCCCAATCTCGATTCCGAGAAATGATTAGTGAACTTCACACTCAGTGTCAACAAATACCACGATCTTGTGGTATTAAACATCACAAGTTTGACTTGCCATGGTCACAATCAAAAGATGAGGAACATTGGACGAATATATGATTTGCTGTTTTAAATCTACTGCAGTTATGTTTTTTCGACCAACAAAATGTACTTAAAATTCATGGACGATCTATTGGGCTGTGTCTACGTGGCACTGGTTAGAAAGCGCTCCCAGCCTGATTTTCTAAGCAAATGTTAGTTCAATGTTGGACCGACACAATGTTGCTTGGAGGAACACAATATCTGCCATGTGTGTGGCTTCAAACAGATATTGCTTGTCCCAGACAGGAATCACCAATTATAAAGGGTTTGTAGGCCCACCAGGATCCTGGGACTGGCAAACTGTATCCAAAAGTGATCGTGAGTGATTTTACAGATACTTGAATTTGTCGGGAGCTCGTCATACTACACTCCTATGACTAGTATCAAACGTCCGGGAACGATGGGTGAACCGATGTTAATAGTATTTACTTGAGCAGTTAGTGACACACAACTCTCTTAGGCACAGCGATGTTTTATTCATTCGTTCCAGCAGTTGCACCTCACAGTAGACTCGATGTTTCTCCGACCAGATCACTTGCTTAAGTGATTACACAATTAACTAAATTATGTCAGCCAATCGGATACACACCAGCTCTAAAGTCGAATCCACTAAAACATTTGCAAGATCCCATTGGTCATCAGCACACATCGGTCTTATCATCAGGCCTGCTAATCATAGACTCAAAGATAGAGTTGTGTGTTGATATTAATTTTTAAAGAAAGAACCCTGGCACAATACATGCATATTTGGTAGCATGAATTAATTCACGTTTACAAACCAGGTCATAATTATGAGAAAAATCTAAGTATCAAAAGATCATTTTTGCCTTTTTTCACCCAGAACGGGTCCTGGCAAAACATTTAAATGCTCGACAGCATGTAAACATGTTAGTCAGGTTTCAAGGTTTCTAAGTGGTATTCATGAAACTACACATTTTTTCTGTTTTTTTTTGTTATTTTTGTATCTTTTACACTACAAAAAGCAAAACATTATTAAGTAAAGTGTAATAATATAGTGTGGTTGATTAGTCATTTTGATACTTTTATGAAGGATCTAGTAATTTCCTGTTTTTTTTCATATAATCGGCTAATTCGTATTAATCGGTTTTCACATACATGTAATAGGTCATAAATATGAGGCAAATTGAAATATCAAGTGTCATAAGGGCTTAAATTGACCAGTAGGGACCCTGGAACGAAATAGAAATGGGTGACAGCTTGTAACATTCCGTTCCCCCTGATTTTATTGTTTTGCCTTATATTCCCAGTCTATGTGTACATGTAGATACTAAACATGAATGCATAGGGCTTAAGCTACCTTTGTGCACATATATGCCAAACTGGGCCAGGACGATGAGATGAATGAGATGACACTGCCCTCTACCCAGACACAAGACACAAAATTCGAGCCCTGGCGATCTGAGGCCGAGTGCGCTATCTCTCGGTCGCGATAGCTCCCCACAATATCGAACATTTAGATACCGGGCTATTGTGTCATAAAAATGTGTGCCTAACATGTTTTATACATACGCTTAAGTTTTGACATGCATGAATATAATAATCGATGTTATCTGCTGTAGTCAACATGTAATGTAACTAAACTATACATTCTGTGAAACGCAGTGACGTCACTCGGTGAAGACAAGATTATATAACACCCCTTCTCCCATACTTCATTCTGTGAAACGCAGAGACGTCACTCGTTGAAAACAAGAAACCCCTCTCCTATACTTCATTGTATTAGCCAGCTCGGTGAAAACAAAGGAGGTCAAGGTCATTTGAGTTTCGCAGAATAAGCAGCAGCAGCAGCAGCAGCAGCAGCAGCAGCAGCAGCAGCAGCAGCAGCAGCAGCAGCAGCAGCATAAGCAGAAGCAGAAGCGACGGAAACAGCAAGAGCAGCAGCAGCTGCAAGAGCAGCAGCATTATCATGATTATATAGCTGCGGTTACAAAAGCGGTGACAGCAGAAACAGTAGCATTACTAATGTTAGAAATGACAAAAAAAATTGTAGCACTCTCACGTGTTCGTCTGCCAGTAGCAGCACAAAGATCAGATGAATTGATGCAGGCCATTCCGAGGCAGACGTCCCACCTCATGTGGTGATAAGAGATAACAATGTCTGATAACAAGGATGCATTTGTCATTGGGACAAGAGGTCTCTATGCAGAAGAGGCCGGTGTCCTACATCAATACGCTGGGTTATCTGGCCAACAGTATCTCAGCTGAGCGGTGGTTTGAAGTATAACAACTGATCTAACGTTAATCCAAACTTGTCAATGACTGTTCTTATCTGTCCGTCCTTAGATAATTTGTTTTCATCGAAGATGCTCTTAAAATAAATTGTACGTTGAAAAAACATAAATTTGCCAATAAATATCAAGATAAAAATCCCTGCTGATGAATAACAACATTTGCATCCAACAACATTACGCAATCTCTAATAACAAAACAATTTGGTATTTATTATTTCAATTAATTTGGCTCCACATTTTTGAAAAATTTCTAATAAACATGGTAAATGCCTCATGAACATTGCAAACTCACTAGATTTAATAAAAAACAAACGAGCTAATCAGTTCTGGAAGTAATTAGGACAGGAAAATCCAGCGAAGCGCACTATATTTATAATAATCATAAGCAAATATGAATCACACATCCAATTAGCCACACAATTAACCAATTAACCCTTTCAAGCCTGAGTTTACCATTGTCATCTCCATCCACTACAAGTCACGAATTGCTGTCGCAATTCTCGACTTGTATTGGATGAAGATGACTTGATGTGGGTTGAAAATTTTTAAAAATTGCCATGTATTGGTAAACCAGTTTCATGGAAATTTTCATTCTAAAACCCCTAGTTGTAGGAAGATTAAGCCTGTTTTCAGGGATGTAAAATGATGCTTTAATGCATCGTGAGGGCTGAAAGGGTTAACCAACTAAACGACCACCCAGCAGAGCAACCTACATGTGGCGTGAGAGAGACACACATCTGCTGGCGAGCTACCATCCTGGCCTACAATAGTACTTTCGCTGTGGTCATTCCTTGACAAAACTATTATTTTTTATAAATGCAAGCATTGTTCACATTCAATATCTTACATATTTTCGACAGACCAGTACTGATGCAGCCCCGCAAACACCAGTAACAGCTTGCAAGTAAGCAATTACTACAATTTACGTTTGCATGCCATACACGTTGCAGGACTGACCACCCACCATATTTATTCAACGTCCACAGTGCGTGTTCTTATGTGATAATATATTTTCATTGTCGCTATCGCCTATTACAACACATCACTACATCATTTGCTTTGTCCGACCACCACCTTCTAAGCCGGGAATGGAGAGTTATTGTTGATCAAGTACAGACTAATTATTATAGTAGGCCTAGGGTGCTATAATCAGCCAGGTGTGACAGAGATGTTGATAATGAGGATCCTCATTATGGTTTGATGTGTTTTAAGGAAGTGAAAACATTCGGAGCTTTACATTCTTAGTTTTGTTTTTCAAAGCTAAGAGTGTAGAGCTCCCGGGGGTTTATCCTATACATCATTACCGATCTATCTGTGTTTTTCGTCTATGCAGTAATAGTCATTGTACTTGTTAAATTTGGTGCACTACACTGTATAGGCTCTTCTGCTCTGCAAGACCATAACGCAATAATTGCTCACTTTTCAAGTGTACATCTTTGTAAAATGTGTATTCTATGTTTCTGCAATGTCAAATTAATAACACTGACTGAGTCCCTTTGTCTTGACAACTTAGAGGAGCAACTTTAAATATACAGCTACACGTTTTAGAATATTAGCTTGTTTAGCGTTTTGTAGGTGAATAAATAATACAGCTAATTTTACTAATTATGTTACAGAGCTTTCAGATGTAGAGCTTTCAGATGGACTGAAGATAAAAACATGCATGTTCATCAGAAGCGATGAATATTTCAGGAAACAAATAAAAAGGTAATGATTGTGCTCCTGCCAGGTTTTTCGTCGTCTAAACAGACTTACTCCCGGGATGAAAGCAACGCATGTCTGAATGGCCAGACCCAGATTAAGACGTCTACAGATCGCCTAATGAACAGAATAATTAAGTAAGGATCTGAAGCTGAATGCCATCTACACAATCTTCATGTGATGGGGCTGGTCTATTATCCTAAGAGCAATCTATCTCCGTCTGTATATTATTTATACATAGCAAATTGGGCAAACGATTACTGAACATTGGTCTAGTTATTACTTGATTCTACATTTCAGCAATGTTTTACCTTATTATCACACTAAGTGTGCTTTTGAGAGCAAGGTGTGCTGAATGTAAAGTAACCAAAGATGAAACTAAGCCAGCAGTGGGAGACTGAAAATAAGAGAGAGAGCACTAGGATCACACGGTGATCGGGTGACATTCCGGGATTCGCTGGTGAGGTCTCCTATGACTGTGATCCCAGGAACAAACACAGAGTGAGAGTGAACAGATGATACAGATTAAATAATCCCTTTAATCTCTACATCTTTTCGACCGTCTCCATTCATCTTCACGTAACGATACTTTCTATGATAGCAACCACGGTGAGCGACATAAGCAGCATCAGCAACAGAAAAAGATTGGAGCTTCTGGCTTAATTGGCTTATCAGGATGATCAGCAGTAGTAATTCAGGCACCCTGCAAAACAAAAACAAACAGCAGTAAATGCTTACTGCTCAAGTAAGGAGTTAATAATATGTGCGTGCATATTCGCAGGAAGAAACACCAGTGAATTTTCAATATACATGTTTGTGAAGACAAAATTACCACATACATTGTGCACAGTATTTAAAAAACCCGTACACTATTCAATTGTTAGTTACTAGTTCTCATTCATTTAAACATGTTAAAGCTAGAATCGTTAATGTCCAACTTCCAACTGCAAATTTAAATATGTTTATTTTTGAAAAATATACGCCCAGTAAACACAAAATATTTTTATAACATTAATACAACGACGTCTTCGACGTTGGCCCAACAGTGTATTTAAAACATGTTTGAAACCGTACGAGTTAAGCAGCACAAGGTTTAATGTGTTATGTCCAATCTTACAGAACATGCGGGCTTATTATACGCCAACGATCTAACAAAGCGCACGAAATATCTGACACATTAGGCTACTTTCGTTCTGCACTGTTGTATTCTTATCACCATGGCGGTCTGTACTCCCAGCAAGTTCTTATTAATGACAAGGGCAAGTAAACCTACTTATCCAGATGGATGATTAGAGCCGCAATCAATGCAACCAAACAAAAATCCTTCGACCCTTACAATTAATTACCATGATTACGGCCATTCCTGCGGACCTTTCAAACCTTATTCCCCTAACCATTCGAAACTTTATATTATATTTTCTAAAGATATGTCTACTATTAAAATGAAATTAGCGATCAATAGAGTGGTGCACAATAGCATAATGCCAATTTTCTTCAAAATGAGACCTGATTCAATTGCAGATTGTTATTCTGTGTAATACATGTAATAGTACGTTTGGAACAGATGGTTATCAATCTGAAACCAGATTGCCAACTCTGCAAGATAGATATGGGAAGTAATCTGAATCCGGATTACTAATCTCCCGATTTTTTTTTGCAGATTACTTTAGTTTTAAAATCAGTCATTTGCGCTGCTGACTTTTAGTTTTTGTTTTAGACTGATGTACTAGTTAGTTGAATATGGTATGGGTAAGCATATTGAATTTATTTTTCACAGAATATGCCAAATTACAATTTTATTTCTACATATTGAAGTCCCATTCACTTCTGTATATACTGAAGGAGCCGTGTGTAGGCAGGCAGGCAGGCAGGCAGGCAGGCAGGCAGGCAGGCAGGCAGGCAGGCAGGCAGGCAGGCAGGCAGGCAGGCAGGCAGGCAGGCAGGCAGGCAGGCAGGCAGGCAGGCAGGCAGGCAGGCAGGCAGGCAGGCAGGCAGGCAGGCAGGCAAGTAGGCAGGCAATTAGGCAGGCAGGCCGGCAGGCAGGCAGGCAGGCAAGTAGGCAGGCAAGTAGGCAGGCAAGTAGGCAGGCAAGTAGGCAGGCAAGTAGGCACACACGACCAAAGCATAACCTTCCTGGGGGAGGCTAAATATTTGCTTACACCAAAAGAACAGTGGATAAATCATTAATTGGGAAAAGTGACGACTGGAGAGAAATGTGACACAACGTCTAGAGCGTGGCGCTTTGCAACTATTGTTTTTTTCTTGGATCCAAACCCCGCCGCCTGAGGCACGTTTCAGAGAAATATTATGTGCCCCCTCTCAACAATGGGACATTGTTTCAATGTTTGTGTCATTGGGTTAGACACTTTACCATGTTAACCCATGTTTCACTTGACTGAGGTGTAAATGAGTACCTGGTAAGACAGAGATGGTAATATCATGAATGTGTAGTTTAATGCACAGAAATGGCAGCAGGAATGTGTCGTAGGAGGGTTTTTCCCTCTGTCGCAGTAGGGTGTTTGGCGACAGGAGATACCAGAGGGTTATCAGGGTTTTGAGTCCTCAGTCTGTAATACGGGTCGTGGATTTAATCGAGCCAAGGACACAACCAGTTTTCAGACATCAATCACTTTTATTAGTCACGAATACCAATCCAAATGAAAACCTACAGATCAAAAACGTGATAATATAAGAATACAATAATTATTCACTTTCTAAAGCGTAATTCACAACATTAATAATGTCACATATTTATCACATCGTTACCAAATATACTTTATTCTCATGAACTAGGCCTACATAAACACTGCTAAATTTTAATTACATGAACACGTGCCCTAAGTACACCCATGTTGACACATGACCAGCATCAACGTTGCACAGACATTCATACATGTATTACGACCACTTGATCATCACCAACGTCACCTATATAATAATCGACACCGTCAACACATTCCTTATTAAAGTGAATTAATAAAACTAACATCAGCAAACGTATTTCAATTGAAAGAAAGCGGTATCCATCACAAGACGGCAAACAACGCCAAATATAATTAAATAAATTAGGTATTTAATTAATCGTTATATTAATTAATAATTAATATACCTACAATTCTAATTAATATAATTATACGGCTTATTAATAACCACTGCTTCAAATACGAAACAACTGGGCCTATACTTGAAAACTCACCACTAGGTTGGTCAAAGTAACTGGAGGACGGCTCCTGGCTGTGCCTCAAACAGTGGTCAAAATGAAAAGAATTCAAACTTGCTTGGCGAAATAGTCATGTGATGGACCAAGAATGACGGGATACATTATAATAAATTATGAGGTTACACCTCACCAGATGGCAACACACGCACCATAATTACGGCAGTTCATTGAAATTGATAAATAAAGTAAATAGTGAACATGAAAAAATATACCGATCACAAATATATATTACCAGGGGAGTTTAAATGACACACAAATGAACAGGTCCTACGCATGACCAGGGAGTAAAATGATTAAGTCGAGGAATAGTTATTCGGAGTTGATATTGGACATTAACCCCAAACTTTCCCTTATTCTTACATTATATCCTTACATTATTATTTATACGGTAATACTTACTGATACAAATACTTACTACATAAACGTGATACAATAGTCCTTCTGAACATACACGGCTACATAAACGTTATTTAACAAATTGTCTCAAACAAATAGATAATACATTAATCTGGAACATGTATAACATAAATTGCATGGTGCTTATCACATCGTCGTGTACTATAATTATGATAATAATTGATACACGTTGCAGTGTCGGGTTACTGAGATGGGTTATTGGATGTGAAAGAATCTGCGTTAAATAACAACACCCATATTTTTTTCTGATGCATTATTTTACACCCGCTCTCATGGTTATACCCTTGACAGTCACACTTAGAATTACAAGTAGCATGGTTAAATAGTGAGTGCAATGGCTGAAGCGGATTGTTAAAATCTGTAAACAGTTCTAAACAAACGTTTTTTATTTTTTTGTTATTACCAAACGGCAGTAACTGCTTATTTTTCAAGTAAGCGGTTACTGCGATTTAGCTTTGCAGAAAAGAGTGAATGCCATTGCTCAGCCCTAGAGACCACAAAATGCATCCCTCGAGCCGCTTGACACCCCTTTGTCTGCGATCAAATGACCCGATCAATACACCTCTCTCCGCGACACGCCATCGCTAAATAGCCTGATCGATCATCAGCCGTTCGTGGGCAAATTCACGCTACTGATAAATAGCTCGCCGATAAATTGTGAATTTTTTATCAGGTGCGTTTTCTCCCCGAGGGGTGATTGACCGGAGTTCGGTCTTAAATTACGTCCGCCATTGTGTGAAAGGTTGATCCACCGAAACAGGAAGGCAGTCTCAGCTGCCTCAAATTCTGAACTTAGCCAAGCAGAGGCCCGAACCTAAAATATTATCTTAACTTTCAGTTGTTATCATAAAAAAGTTAAGGTCATCTTAACTTTATTAATTATAAATGACTGAAAGCTAAGATAAGATTACCTTAGTGAAACGGGCCCCTAATCTGTATATGCAAATACAAAAATCAGTAATCAACTGGTAATTGCTCACTTGAAACACCTGTAGTTACTGTTGTTGTCTGTGTAGAACGACATAGTAGTTACGGGGAAGGGGCAAACCTCGCAGTGAGCACAAAACATTTGTATTACATTTGTAAAAACGTTGGGCCGGCGTTGTACAAATGTTATACAAATAGTTTGTGTTTTCTGGGCTCGTAGGCTCGATGGTTCCATATGTACAAGTCTACCTGTAACCAAGAAGGTTATATGGTCTATATAACCTCCTTGATGTAGGCGATCGGGTGCTCCTCTCACTAAGAAAATATAAACTTTCTGTCAGCGCAAGGATCGACTTTAGTTGTCAACATCTGACGTCTGTGGACGTCAAATTCTGACATCTAAAGTCGATCCCCGCACATGAAGAGTGAAATATGTATAACCGCATTTAGGCTCACTACATAGGTATTTAAATGAAGCGGAAAGAACTAACCTCAACATTTATGATGATTTCAAATAAAAAAAAAACATTTGTCTCCATAGTTTAAATGAAATTATTTCAGCTTTTCAAAGATTAACTTTATTAAGGCTAAGTGAACGAATTTTAAGTGAAACGAGCCACTTGGATTTAAACTGTCATCACTCTTTCAGCAATCCGGAAGGCGGATCGTTTGTTAGACGTGGGCTCATCTGCTGTAATTAAGTCTCGTGATTACAGGATTTGTTGATGAATTAACCATCATAGAACATGATACAGCCCATCAAAGTGAGGAGGCACACCTTAACCCTTAATCCTTTACCCGCCGGTGCCGCACATATTCGGGTTTTCATTTTTGATTAGCACATTAAGTACCACATTTTAAAAATGTTAATGATAAAATGTGACATCAACCAGCAAAATTTGAAAGAGTTGACCTCCATTTTGTCAATTCTGAATAATTTTCACTCAATTAAAGTTGTGGATCGCGTCAGCGAGACACAACTTCAAGTGGGTGAAAATTCAAATTGAATAATTTGACGGTTAAAGGGCTAAAGCCCTGACATATTTATGTATACTCCATAGAGACCAACGTTTTTTTCAAATCAAAATTATCATTATCATCATATCTTAGTTAGCTCTTTCTGCTTCATGTGAGTACCGATGTTAATGTCTACGGCCATTATCAAATTCTTAATTCTTTCAGAACGGGATCGTCTTTGGGCCGTCTTTATACGTAAGACTCTGACGTCTAAAGACGGTCCCGGCACTAAGGGGGTTAACCCTTGTCCTGCTAGGCTAGTATACGGTTTCAGGCATGTTTTTTACCAAGAAAAATATCAAGGAAATTATAAAAATTGTTTGTTTTGTATGCTCAGGCAGGTGGAATCTGCCAATTTTGAAGGCGTCGCTTTTTACTGATGTATAAATAGTTTTCCTCATTTGAAACTGAAAATTATGTCAGCGATTCCAGCTTCGAATAAATAAACCCTTTAGCCGTCAAATTATTCAATTGGAATTTTTACCCACTCGAAGTTGTGTCTTGCTGACGCGATCTACAACTTCAAGTGAGTAAAAATTATTCAGATTTGACAAAACAAATTTCAAATCTCGCTGAACAATGTCACGTTAACATCGTTAACATGTTTAAAAGCTGATATGTAATATGCTAATAAAAAATGTGAAAAACGAATATGGACGGCACCGGCGGTTAAAGGGTTAAAAAAGCAGCAAATAATTCCCCAGAATAAGGGTTAACTTTTGTTTTCATAAATTTTACTTGGCCTTTCTATAGAATTTGCTAAATTTTAATCACAGTGGGGAGGTTACGGTAGCTGAAATGGTCGGGTAGTAAATAGTAGGGTTGAGATCCAGCCAAAAATCCGATTGGCCGCTGACAATATAATTACATGTAAAGTATAATGCGTGATGATACTATGATATCTATTTAAATTCCACCAAATTATTTTTAAGTAGGTATATATGAAACAAGTATAATGGTCAATGAAAAATGACATGATACCCAATTTAAAATTGCCAGTAAATGATGCTTAATTGCGCATAAATGTGGGAACGTGTAATACGAATGCAGTGAGAAGTCTATTAGGAGAAATATGCCACGTTTCATAACACAATAAATTTGCATCCTGTTTTTATATTCCTTTTAAAGGTACAGGGGATTTTAAAAATGTTTTTCCTTTGGTAAATGTATGGGAAGGATTCTTTTTCCTTTGGGGAGCGAGCAGATATAGCCTATCAGACACATTTTCTAGCCATGAATAGAGCGCGAAACAATGAACCAACATTGGTGTGCTATTGGGGTGACGTCTATGACGCTGGCCCAATATCACACCAATATTTGCTCAATGTTTCGCGCTATCTGAGCATGTTCACTCTTAGAACTAAAACTTGTCAAGGTTGTTTTGCATATTATAGTAATATAGAGATAGCTGCCACATATATGTATGCGTAGGCATATGTGGAACCTTCCTCTATATCACTATATGAAAAAAATAGCCTGACCGCCGATGCCGCATATATTCTTGGTACCACATTTTAAATAATTATGTTAAAAATAAAATGTGACATCAACCAGCAAGGAGTTTACCTCCATTTTGTCAAATCTGAATAATTTTCACTCACTTGAAGTTGTTGATCGCGTCAGCGAGACACAACTTCAAGTGGGTGAAAATTCAAATTGAATAATTTGGCGGTTAAATGGTTAAACACGTACCCTGTACCCTGTGAATAGTTCGTCAACTACAGGACTGTTTTCACGAAGCGATTTTTTTCACTCAGCCCACTACGGACTGTATGGTCACCTTACACTGCCGTGACCAGCCAATGGACAGTAACTGTATGCTTTTCAAGTGAGGAGCTGCTACCTTTTGGCTTTGTAGAGCAAAACAGCCAGCACTGAGAGCCTCCATGTAAGGTTTGACAGGATGACTGACTGGCTGTCACTGACACCTGAGAGGATGCCATTACTGTGGGGTCCCCCCTCAACTCCTCCATTGTGAACTACATCTGGGTGTGACCGGAATATGTGATTGGTGTATTAAAATACACGTTGAACACGTTGAAGCGTTGAACCTATGTTTGCTTTATGGTGGGCCGTCAGTTCATCTGCCAAAATGTACTGTTTCTTTATTGAATTAAGTGTATTCATATGTGGTGTGTATGGTAAATACAAATATAAATAATGTTATTTGAAAAGGCACATAGCAATAGCTGTTCACTTATAAAAAGGCACTTACCGTTTGTGACCCATCTACGATCGCGTGTTGAAATGCCAACAACTATACAAATCTAACACTACACTCAAAATACCTATAATTATATTTTATAAAATTATTTTTGGGCGTTCCTATTTTTATGTACGTTTTACAATTAGCAGGGTTTGAACCTCGCTTTAGCATTTAAGTTTCAAAGAAACAAAACATTACCCTGCTCCCTCGTAAAGATTCATTATTGTGGGGAGCCTCCGTGCCCGAGAAGTAGCGAGCTCGGCATCAAACCACAAGGGTTTGAATTTCGAATTCCGTGTCTGGAGACAATGTCATCTCATTCATCTCACCATCCTGAGGAGGTTCTCCTTGCCCAGTTCAGCCTATATGTGAACAAAGGTGGCCTAAAACCCCACTCATTTCACGCCATTTATAGCCAGCACTGAGAGCCTCCATCTGAGGTTTGACGGGATGACTGATTGGCTGTCTCTGACAAAAGAGAGGATGTCATTAATGTAGAGTCCCCGTCAACTCCTCCATTGCGAGCTACATCTGGATGTGACTGGAATCTGTGCTTTATCAAGTCTACGTACTAAGATAAATATCACAAAATTTGAAACCTACTTTAAACTTTTGCCCGCCAAGTTATTTTTAATTCCCGCCCATTTGAAGTTGTGTCTCGCTACCGCGACCCACAACTTCAAGTGGGCGAAAAATATTTACATTTTAATTTGGGACCAAACATTTGTAAATCTTGATGTCTAAACACACAGTTTGCTCCGAAAAGCAATCGTTTAAGCCTTTCAAGCCTGAATTTACCATTGTCATCTTCATCCACTACAAGCCGCGAATTGCTGTCGCAATTCTCGACTTGTAGTGGATGAAGATGATTTGATGTGGTTTAAAAATTAAAGAAAATTGTCATGTATTGGTAAACCAGTTTCATGGGAATTTTCGTTCTAAAACCCTTTGTTTTAGGAAAGTCAAGTATGTTTTCATGGATGTAAAATGATACTTTAATGCATCGTGAGGGCTTAGAGGGTTAAGCGGCCAATAAAGCAGATTAAAAACGACTTTAGTCGTGCGTAGCGCTTGAATGGTTTATAAGATTATCAGCGCCATCGTGACTACAACAGTTTTTATTTTTTTTTGGTGAACCACTTTGAATACAACTTTAAATACAACAGGAGTTCCTGAACTCCAAAGCCCGGCTTTAGTCTGTTTGAGTGTTATAGACAAAAAATCGACTTCAAATTGTCTAAGCATAGCAGTGTATTGGTCTTTCTCATGGGCCAGAATACTAAATACTCAGAATATAAAATATCAGATAAGAACCAAGGAGACAAATTAGAAAATATCTTCAACGTGTATTTCTTCCACCACCATCGTCGGTGCTAACCAACATTCATTCAATACTTGCCTATGATGTACCTCGTACAGAGGATGTAGGCCCAACCCACCGAATTCTGACTCAATGTTGGGCCAGCGACGCCCGCAGCCCATTGCTGGTTCAATACCGGTCAATTGTCTACGACGCTCGCCCAAAACATCATTGGGTGATTGCACCATGTTCTCTGACTGCTGCATGGGGGTGACTATGGGGTAGCGCTTGACATCCCGGCGCCAGAAACACCAGATAACACGATACATTGGCCCAATGCTGATGTAATGCCGGGCCACTGTCTGCTACGTTGGGCCAATATTATTTCAATCAAAACCCTTCAAGCTCTAATCAATGTATTTAATCGTGAAGGTACATTTTTTCTGAACACTTTTTAAAGACAAAAGTACTTAACCGTTTCCCACACACAGCACCCCTTTCTTGCTTAAATAGAACACACACTCAGGCAAAATAAACTTAATAGACTACCGGCCTATGGCCGGGCCAAATTATGTAGAGACACAAATTCAGGGAGGTGAACATTTCATTTAACTGCTTAACAGAATCTGACATCTGTAAACATCAGATTCTGACGTATAAAGACGACCCCCGCACTGAAAATATTTATAATGGCGGTGGACTCATCACATAGGTATTCAAATGAACTGGAAAGAACTGACTTAAGACATTTATGATGATTTAAAATTACAAAACCCTTCAGTTTCCATGGTTTAAACAACAATAATTTAGCGTTGTAATGGCTAAGGGGTAAGTCTGCCATGCGAAGGGAAATCACAGTTATTGCTGTTTATATATGGCGGATCCAGCAAGCACGGTACATCAACCCAATGTTCGTCCAATATTGGTCCACCGTCTAAGACGCTGGCCTAACATTGGACCAACATTGGGTTGATAGATCGTGTTTACTGAGGAGGTGCTGTTGGATCCGTGTGATGAGCAAACGAGTCCGCAGCGCCCATCAGAGTGTTGACTTCTGTCTCCTTTGGAATGCGTCGCACGTATGTCTGTCTGTTAACGCCATTTGGACGCTGCCTGAATCACGAGTTGATTCAACTTCCACAGTGTCACGGCAAGCAACTGGCGTTGGTGTTGGTGTGATGCTGGTACATCGTCTACAACGCCTACCCAGCATTATACCAAAACTGAGATAGTCTCTTGCCTCTGATCTTGCAGGCCTGCAGAGTTTTGCCAAAATACCATTCCACTGCGTCTTTTCAAAACATTTTCAAAACAAGATAGATATCTCATTTATTATGTGTGCAGTGGCTCAACTCATACTCTCTTACAAAAAAATAACACTGTATTATTGGTTTGAGCTGCAGCGTTTTCAAATAAAAAATTGTACATGGTGTTTTTCTATTTGATTTACTTATTTTCATACAAAAGACCAATAAATGAAAATGTAAATGGGAAAAGATTATAGATCAATATTATATTAGATGAATCTTTGGTTCTAAGAAGCAGCAAGTGTAATATGGCCCCCAGCCAATTAGGCGACGACAGGACATCCAATCATGTAGGGTTTACCAGGGAATGCACGGTTATGATGTTCAGCTTTGGCCTTTGTTCCGACAAAAAGGGACAGGCGGAGCATCTCAGATGCAGACAAGCCCGCCGTACCAGAACCAATCTTGTCGCCGAATCCCCTAGAATCAAACACCTGTCATGTAACGCTATATAGCGTGAGATATGACACGCAAACAGGCTACCCATCAGCCGTGCCTCTCATACCTGAAGCTGTGTTAGCAGCCGTCTAGAACAAATATCTGACATAATACTGACCAATGTTTGCTGAAGTTGGGCAGTTTGCTGTCTTAGCCTCATGAGCAGACCTTGCTACTTTATACAAATGTTATTGTCATCTTATATCATTAACTTGATAACAGTCTATTTGTCATAATCTTGATTTTCAATTTGGTATGAATTTGTAATAATTGTTTACATCACACAACCACTTTCATTTTGGAACAATCGGTATCCATGCAGGATATTCACAGAATGACTTAATGAGTGTCAGTATCATCAAGTCGTTTTATAGTATGTATACATTGCATACAAAATTAAAAGCTAAATATCAAGCTACATTTTCAGTAATAATATAAATTTGACATACCTAAGCCTATATGCATAGTGATCCACATAATTATGTGCTTTTGGTCCGGCTAGTAAAGGAAGGCATTTATTTTATTGATAATAATTCTCGTTTCCCTTTAACATGTTTAGGAAATACTTGTCATAACTGCAACAATAATATGAGTAATATCTTAGCTGAAACTGGTAGGCCTATATTATTGTTCGTGTTTTCAGCGTTTACAATGAGTAATTGCTTCACTTTTTCAAATGTTTTTAAGTTTTAGATATTCCGCTTTTTTTTGGCAAGTTTGCTGAATTTTGTTATTATTATTCTTATTAAAATGATTTCAGTGGGAACATGCACCCGAAGATATTTTCTTTAGATGGTACCAGTATGACCTTTTCTAGAAATAATAATGGTGCTGCCAATGCCAATGTTAGACATCTTAGAGGAAAGCTTCGTTTTCTCAATCTATTGCAGAAACGTGTTTTTACAGTAGAGCTTTTATGCACTAAATCATTGGTGAGTTGAAGTCGGTCTTAATTATCTTACTTCCGATTGCAGACTGCTCATTGTCGCCTTAAGTGGCAGTTACTTCTAGTCTAAATAAAACAAACTAATTTTTTTTTGCTACTGATCATAAGAACAATCAGTTATCAAGTATTTAGAAACCTTGGAAGAACAGAGACGTTTTACTATTCCCTTTCTTGTATATATGTAAACTTTTTGTGCCAATGGTTAATCACCTTCTAAATATACCTGACACAGTGTGTTACATAACTAGATAACGGACAAGTATACACTTGGTAAGTGTTTAAACACCTGAGGGTTGTTTTTTATAGTGGGAGTGAGGGATTTCTTTCCTGGAGGATTTTTGCAGTAATCGGGCTATTCTTTTTTTTATTTTTTATAGACAAACAAGTCCGAGGGAGCAAACGTGACAAGACATTTAAAATTGACCTCCTCTTGTTTTAGTAATTATCTATTTGTTTCTATTTGTTTTAAACTTTTCTGTATGTATTTCAAAGTACCATGTATACTGGATAGTTGAGAAACCGTGTGTTCGTCAGAGTGGGTATGAGGTATGCAACTTATATTGACATTCACAGTTATCATGGCCAGTTATTGCGTTGATTCAATCTGAAAAGAATGACATTTACTTCGGTTACTAAATATTTTAATGACACCACTTGTCTGGATTATCGTTCAATACAATCAATATTGTTGTGTGATGATATTGTGCTCTCTCGAACAACAAAAGACGTGCACCCAACGTTCCAATGTCGAACAACCATCTGCCACGCCAGCACATCATTAAAAAGACATTGGGCAGACGTTCCGTGTTTCTGCTTGTTTATCAGATATATCAGGACAAAGGTCTTGCATGATATGCCATTTGAATGATTTAGTCCGATCATATTCACTAACAACATACTGCTAGTCGAGGGTACCTACGTTGCTGGGGGAGTTTTAGAACCCACAAATACCTTCAAATAATTGTACATATAGGTGAGACTGATATACGTTGTGACTTACCTAATTTAACAAGTATCAGTCATTTTCATCCTCCTGAAGGTGTGGATCGTAGCGAAACACAACTTTAATTCACCGAATATTTGAATTAAATAGCTCAGGGGTCGTAGACGGTTGAACAAAATCAGGTCAACAATAGCAACACGGTTTGTGTCCGCGTGTCTTTTACGAAACAACCCAAATATAGCACTTTCAGGGAGCAAGAAGTCTAACTGTCAGAGTATTTTTTCGAACATAAAAATACTTAATAATGCTTATCATCCAAGGCCACTCGGGCACGTTTAGAAAGGTTAATTCATTTATTATGTATGGGTCCCTTTGTTACTCCGATTATTGTCCACCCATTGCTACAAACGTAGACTGTAAACCTAATCGGCGGACCTTGTGAACACGAGCAAATACGAACAGAACCTGTTCTATAATGGCTAATAAAGCGCTGCTGCGCCTGGATTTTCTAGTGCTGTATTTAATAACAGTGAGAGTGGTAGCTGAACCATGTGGTGGCCATCTTGATGGCAGTGCCATTATAGCCATCCTGTCAGAGACGTATCCTCGATGCCGTGACTTAGACCTGTCTCTGAGGTCACTCGTCTGTGAGATTGGTAATGACGACATCGGCAGTACTCAGTATGGATCTACTTATATACCTGCTGGATTATCTGCCTGTCCCGACAATACCTTTGATAAGGTATGCTACCCTGAGCTCCACTCTGATTGCCGCGTGTATAACTGTGTATGTAGATCATTTGTAAACAAGGGTATTGAAGTTAGCGGCGGTAACTGGACAGACTGGGCCCCCTTGAACAACCCAGTTAAAGGGATGAATTACTTCAGGAGCTTCCTGATGGATGAGGAAAGATGTTCTGTTCAAGAGTTCAGCCAAGTCGAGGTACAGTCTACTTCAACAGTAGGTGCAGCAACAGACCACACATCACAGGAACCAGTTACTGGAGATGCAGCAACTGAATCTGCAGACATATCACCGGAATCAGTTACCGATGATGCGGAAACAGAGGCTGCAGACATACCACCAGAATCAGTTACCGATGATGCAGCAACAGAGGCTGCAGGCATATCACCAGAATCAGTTACTGATTATGCAGCAACAGAGGCTGCAGACATATCACCAGAATCAGTTACTGATGATCCAGAAACAGTCTCTGCCATATCTTAAGCCTACTAACATTTAATAAAAAACCTGGACTTGATTGTGTCGGCCTAATTTAAGTGAAACACGTATATATATATATATATCGTGTAATTAGGCAAGTATGGGATCTACCCGTAAATTTATGTCAGTACCTGCAGTATATTACTAGTCTTATAATCATTAACTCTATTGACTTCCAAATCAGTTACTCCACCATTCACCTTTAATTCATAATAAAAAATATCGATGTGCCTCTGGTAAAATTGTGCACAATTTCAACAAGCCTTTTTTTAAATCATTAGAAATTCCGCCTGGATGGATCTCCCTCTCTATCTCCGAAGCACTAACATTGGATTCTCGAAATATCTGTGTGCATTCCGGCACAAAAAATCCATTTCGTAGTAATTTTTTTTGGCATGATTATCTTTCACGTAATTACATGCAGATAGGGAAAAAAGGACGTATCTCCAATCTCCAAGCAATGTTAAACATACATGTATGCCCATTTACCATGAAAAATTATCATTGAAATGGAGAAAGGCCTAAAGCGTGACGTCACAATAGTTTTAATTCGATGTTTAGCGACACCTGGTGAATGCGAACATAACACACATGCTAACTTTACCTCTTCCTTTACCAATTTCGCATTTATGCGAAAGCTACCTTCCTTTACCAAATTCGCATTTATGCGAAATCCACATGTTTACATGCATTAATATTGCAATGGAGATGTTTCAGTACATGCCTGATTGAGAATCGCCAACCAGAATGGTCAGTGACGTGAGCGCAATGTTCTCTTGCATTTTTATTTGTGTGATGTGCGCATGCGCATTGCTATGACCTGTATTGTGCCCATGGGCTACCTCAGGGGGTCCTCCTTAAAATAAGGAAGAGTTAAATGACTATATTATAGTCATTTAAAGTGAAAAAATCAAAAACACAAATTTTGGATATACACCCTTTTACCTTGGAACGGCAGCAGAGGCTGCAGACATATCACCAGAATCAGTTACTGATGATGCCGAAACAGAGACTGCAGACACATCACCAGAATCAGTTACTGATGATGCCGAAACAGAGACTGCAGACACATCACCAGAATCAGTTACTGATGAGGCAGAAACAGAGGATGCAGACATATCACCAGAATCAGTTACTGAAGATGCAGAAATAGAGGCTGCAGACATATCACCAGAATCAGTTACTGAAGATGCAGAAATAAAGGCTGCAGACATATCACCAGATGGCGGAGTGGCTTGACATATCTGTTTCATGTTCGCCTTCTGCCACAGCCTTATCGGCAATGATATCCGGACGAACAAGATCTACCACTTCATTTGACATGGATCCCACATTTCTTCATACTGGTTATTATGCTTCGCCATTCAAGATAATGCACTGGATTCAAATGGGATAGTTTGTTTATCTAATATAAACAAATAGCCTATCACGCTGGTTCTTCATTGTACCAAATATTTTGAGATTTTTGAAATACTTTTATCTTAGCCACATCAGCATAATTATATAACACTTTGTGATAAAACATGGAAATATTTATAGCATTAACATTTTTGCTCGCGTGGTTACTATGCAATAGTACTTGCACATTTTAAGCATATAGCACTGAGTACATTTTTTTCATTACGTCAGACACCAGTACAATACATTATCAGCCATTTAATTTTAGAAACATTAGAAATTGAATTCATTTGAATTAGTAAAGTTGATAATATCTTAATTTTGTCGCGCTCCACATCCCAAATCAATTTAAATAAAATATTAGTATATAGCAGGTATATCAATGGCTGACGATAAGGTGTACAACAAATATTATACAATAAATATTTTATTAACTGAGTTTTTCCAATAATTGTTAATAATGTCTTTACCTCCATGACCGTATACTAGTTTCTTTTTTTTAAATTTTGCAGTAATTGCTCAGTTGTTGATCATTTTATGTCAAAATAAAAAAAATACACCTAGCATTTAGGTCATCTAACAACCAATGCGTTTGATTTATTTCCTTTTACATATTCACTACATATCCACATATTCACAGCTTCTGATTTATCTATGTATATACTAAGACCAGAAAAGGATTCGAAAAATAAAATTTCATCTAGAAAATTGATTCAATTTATATATTTATATATATAAACGCATATCAACAAAGCATTGGCATTAATCATGTTATTATACTTTAAATCAGAAAATTAAACATAATAAACTGAGCAATATTATAAAAAATATGAAATATTTGTACTAACAATATACAGAACAAGACTGATAAACAAAAGATGACAACATATCGGTTAACATTATATGCCCTCTCATGGATTACAATGATATTATATCGACCTCTAAGACATAATTATATATGGTTTTTATCAGTGACGATAGACAACTTCACGTGGGCAAAGTAAACAAATATATAAATTGACACGTCACTATCCTGTAGTATTCAGTATCAATGAATACGTGAATTTATTCGTTCTGAGGCAAAATTATGTTTGTGAACCCATTCACTATGTACAACTTGTTTAGCAATACCATCACATGCATATTATCATGACACTTTTTAATTATAATTTGCAAAAATACACATACATCTATTGGTGAATGTATATATACGCTGATGTATTAAAAAAACAATAACAAATATATTCAACAACATGTGAGGACTACCATTACAATGCAAAATTTGTTATGCAATCACACAGGCCACCAATGTTGAGCCGTTTTTGCACATCGAATTAGATCATATTTTTTTCGATAATAATAATGTTAGCATTACATTGTATTATTATGACTTGTGAGGGCGCTACTAGTAGGATATTGCTGTTTATTGCGGGCGTACGATTTGGCTATCAGCCCTACGCTAGTAACGGCTGCTAGCCCCGTGTACACCAGCTGCCATGGACACAACAGACACAAGACATTGTATGAATGTTGGTTGAACGTCCGTCCAGTGTTGTAGACGGTGGCCCAACGTTAAACTAACATTTTTTCAACCTAGTGAGTCTGCTGGGGAAGTACAGGTGTAAAACTGTTCTATGCTGGTAGCGCATATACCTTTCGGGAGGAGGGGCGGAGGTCACTGGTTTACTGGGCTACTATGCGGACTGCCAACTGACTGAAGAAGGGTGAGCTGTGATATTTAGCAAGGTGTTAGTTTCTATGTCGACATGTAGGCCTATGCTGTAATTTTAGACAAATAATAAAAATGTTTTCAACATTCGATAGGTCAGTGGTACTTATAGTGATAACATGATTTTTAGAGTTATCAGCTTTTTATTGGCCCTCTGCCTTGGGCTGCTGGCAAAAAAAAATAGATAAATAGTTTTGTCATCTCCCATGCGTAAACCCTGCATGGAGACTCGTATTAAGACTTGTCCTGCTGACTTGATTTTTTTTTATTTCCCGTTTAATTGGAGGTTGAATTGCTAATACAATATCCAGTTTCAATGACGGAAAATAATTGCATTTATGTTAATGGACGTTTCCAAAAACATCGGAATTGCTGTGCGCAAGAATGCACCTCAAACCTTATGCTGTTCAGCTTGAAAAAGAGCCACTGTGGGGACTATCCGACCCGAGGCTAGTGTAAGTGAGCGAAAATCGTCTCGGCATGACTGTCTGGAGGGTAAATCCCCTAAGCATGTCTAAAACCCCGTTATGGGGTAACTTAGGGAAACATTGAATAACTCAACCCGCTATATCACCCTATCTATGACCAGGGTTCTGGTTGAGCAATCTTAAAAACACATTTGACTTTCTTCTTTAGTTAGCTCCGGGTTCCCGATATGGTGATATCGTCAGAAAATGAAGTTTTCAACATCCATACAGTAACCGGTCTGTCTTTTCATATACCAACCATCATAACAAGGAAACTGAGGTTATAAATTTAATGGTCAGGCTGGTGAAATACGCTTAATGTCCTGGAACATAAATGCTTAGGTAACAAAATGGCTGATCCTGATCTTTTAGCATATTATTCCTGAATATGATATAATATTTATTAACAGAAACAATGAAAAGTAATGATTACACATTAGTATTATCCGGGTATCAGTTCCATCATGTGAGTAGAAAATTTAAACTTAAAATGTTTTAAGAGATCTGGTGGTATTTGAATATTAGTAGCTTACAAATTAAAAAAAAACATACTAGAATAGACTCTACCTATGATCATCATGGTTAACTATAACTACAGAAAAATACCAGAAAAATATTAAAATCGGCTGTACCTATATAACACCAAAAACCTCTTTATTATGCTAGTCTAAAAAATGATAATTTTACTATGTTAGAGGAGGAAATGGATAGATATACAGAACGCCACTATATAATATGATGTGATAATAATATCACTGTTTTGAATAAGCGCTGTAATGAGGACAGAGTCATTAACAAATATGTACGATCCCTGCAAAATGTTTGCATAAACACATAACTGAAAATAGTCAATGGCCGAATGTTTGATGATAAAGGTAACGGCCGCTGTACATACTACTCGCCCACAGGAGTAAGCACTATTTATTATATAATACTAAGAGACAAATATATATGATCAGTAAATTTAAAGTTCCACCGAAATTAGTAGAATCAGATCATTGTCCTATAAAATTCCATATTCTTAATTCAAAATTGAAAGAGTTTAGCTTTACAAAAATAAACATACATCCTATGACTTATTACCATGTTCCAAGGTTTATTTCTATGGCAAGATGGAAAAAAGATGAATACCAATCATCTCCACGTAATGAGCAGACATGTATTGCGTTCGCGAAAATATTATGTGTCGTGGTTAATCTATGGTGTAATCATGGTAATAGCAATAATCTATGTGATATTTCCAACGTTATGTTAGAAAATGCAATATCCGCATTATTTCCAAGAAAACTACATCATAGTAAGAAAAACATAAAAAATACCTTTCCTTCCAACCCTTGGTATGTATGACAAAGAATGTGAATGAAGCATGTTTAAAATAATATCGCTAGACATAGGAAGTTTATTATTAATATAATATACTGTTACGACAATATAAAAAAAAATCAGAAAAAGAAAAGACACTACCAACAAGCCAAACTAAGTCAGCTTGAAAATAGGAGAACAGAAGATCCAAATGCCTGCTGAAAATTCTGGAAATCTTTAAAACCTCCTAGTGTCGACTGTTTTGACTATGATCAAATAAATATTATAATAAAACAAGTTGCATCATCCCCACATGTTTTAAATGAGAAGGGAGAGTATGACCAATCTGATCTGTCACAGTTTTTCAACAGTCCCATAACTATATATGAAATTTAAAATGTTTAGAAAGATAAAATGCAAAAAAGCGGCAGGTGTAGATGGTATTTTACAGGCATGGCTGTAATGAGCTCTTACCAGCACTGGTGCTGTTTAATATCATTATTGCCAATGCAATAATCAAGTTGGGCCACTGGTATAATTTACCCTGTTAACACAAAAAAAAACATAACATGTCCGATAGCTACAGGAAAGCTACAGTACTGCCATGCATTGGATTTTTTTAATCTGTACTTACATGTAATAACAGTCTTTTAAAAATGATGCATGCAATGATAATGCTCCCTTTCAAGCCGGCTTTAGACGTAAATCCTGGACAACTGATAATATATTTATACTATGTGGCATTATAAATAAACAGAGGTGTCTTTCAAAGCCCTCGTATGCATGTTTTGTTGATTTTACGAAAGCATTTGCCTACATTGACAGACCAGCACTGTGCTCTAAGCTACTGAGCAGAGGAATAGACGGCAATTTTCTAAATGTAATAAAGAGTATGTTCTCTAAGGCTGGATACCGTGTAAAATGGGATTCGTGCATCAGCAAGATATTAAAAAGAGAATTGGTTGTCCTGCAAGGTGGTATGCTCAACCCCAAATTATTTACATAATTTCAACAAGATATATACGAATCATTTGATCACGGTCAGGGTATCACCGTATACTCTGTTTTAATAGTTTACTTTCAGATTCTGCTAATGAATTACAAAAGCAATTAACTGCCGTGTATAAGTATGCTTCTCTGTGGCATATTATAGTCAGCATTCCAAAATCAAAAGGTCTCATATTTAACAAACACTTTACGTCAGAATGTGACAACTTCTACTATGGTGATAACGTAATAAAAAAAGAACTAAAAAGATATAAATACCTTGGGGCTGTATAAAGCACTAAGTATGCTAAGAATGTATTGAAAGAAACGTTCCTTCATATCGCTTCCCGGGCTGGTAAAGCAGTTTTGTCTATACCAGTGTCTACACAAGCAATATCGATCTGTAGTCGGTAAATTGTCACCTGCTATTGCGTTTAAAGTTTTTGATTTTCAAATCCTGTCCATATTAGAGTATGCAAGTGATATATGGTATACCGGAGGTAGTGATTATAATTTGGAAAAAAATACAACTAAAATGTAATAAATCAACTCTAGGTGTCAGAAAGAAAACACACACTCCTGCAATATATGGTAACACAGGACGTTTTCCATTGATTATCCGGCAGCATGGTAAAGCTGTACAATACTGGTGTAGAATTATAGACCTATCACAGTCCCACCCTGCTAGAAATGCGTACACTATGCTTCTAGAGCTAGATGGTACTGTATTCAAATACTGGTGCTCGTGTATTCGTTCTTTCCTTGGACTAACCGGGCTAGATCAATCATGGCAAACGCAGCAAATTATTGGTAATACAAATACAGAATTTTATGATTTCCTTTAAAGATTGAATTGTTAGAATATTTACAAAACAGTTGCGACAAGATATCGAGAGTTCAAGTAAGCTGCGCACATATTCATAAGTAAAAACATCTTTGTGTGGTGAACCGTATTCTGTGAAACTCGATGACCTCGACCTCCTTTGTTTTCACCGAGCTGGCTAATACAATGAAGTATGGGGAGGGTTCTTATATAACCTTGTTTTCACCGAGTGACGTCACCACGTTTCACAGAATGAAGTATGGGGGAGGAGGTGTTATATAACCTTGTTTTCACCGAGTGACGTCACTGCGTCTCACAGAATATCTTAAACATAAAAGGGGATCACCTTATAACAGCAATGGCGAGATATCGCATGAGCTCACATGCTTTAAAAATAGTGAGAGGACGATACTATAATCCAAAAGCTCAAATAAATCAATGAATATGCGAAAGGTGGGAATCAAACGAAATTGACGACGAAATGCATCTTCTTCCCCACTGTAGCGCTATGAATAATGAACGCGAAATCTTGTTTAATTTTGTAACCGAAATTATCAATATGCAGCTGACAATTGATATGTTTCTACGAATACTGACATCTAGAGACATAGCAATGGTGAAGTCACCAGCGCAATTTATCTATGGTTGTTTTAAACAAATTAAGGGATAAAAATACTGAGTTTAATAAATGTAAATTAATTCACGTAGAAATATTTTGTATGAGTGTCTCATGTCTTGCGTGACAGGCATAAATATTTATTATGCTTTCATGATCTTACTTAGGTATTACCTCATATCAGGACGGCTGTTGCTCTCGGATTTTTTTAAATTGGCTTTTACAGGTTGTTTCAGGGCCGTTTAAGGTTGTTTCTGTCGCTTTTGTTATCAGACGAGGTGGGGCCTTCTGATTTTCTCTATGAGGTCGGGAATGTTTTATCCTCGAGTAACTCTGAGTATGTGCCTATGTGGTATTTAAACTAGGTCGTGGAAATGGTATTTAATAAACAATACAGTGAATCTAAATAAGCTGTACAGTTTTTGTTTGAAGGCTATGTCCTGTGTGAATGGAACAAATAATTATTATCCGTCATTATTACTGTAGTTATGTTATTCAGTTTGCACCACTAGTTAATATCAGGGAATATCGACTGTGCTTGCATGGCGGAGCTACCTGTTTCACGGATTGCCACATTTATTGCACTTGCATCATATAATATTTGATTTTTAAAATATCATTTATTTTTCAACAATGCCTTAATATATACTCCAGTTACTGTAGCATAATTATTCACTTGTGTATATTTTAGATTTCTACGCTTTTTTGCCACTATATAAATATTTCTTAGGTATTAATCTGTCACTTGTATTATTGAAATATCCAGTGCTTATTATGGCAATGCCACTTAAAATGATTTTAGTTATATATGTCATACCATGTAAAATGTCATATGACTTTTAACAAATTAACAATCTTGTATATACATGTACATAATATCATCTCATTTCAATGACAAATAAGTCTTTGATGAATTTTTTTCTTTCAACAGAATATATGTCTATCTCTCTGTGTACACATCGTCTCCTACCATGATAATTCTTGCAAGGTCTAGTAAAAAATCCATAGGGGGGGGGGTAACTTTGCGACAGGACTATTACTAAATAATTTTAATGACACAATTTGTCTGAGGTATCGATCAATGAAGTCGATGTTGTTGTGTGATGATATTGTGCTTTCTCGATCAACACGAGAGGTGCACCCAATGCTGTTTTGATGTCGACCCACCATCTGCCACGCTGGCCCAACAATAAGACATCATTCGCTGAACGTTCCGTGCTTATCATATACATGTATATTGGAACGATTCAGCCCAATCCTATTCACTAACAACATACACAGATACAGGTAATCAAGGATGTCCACGTTGCTGCGTGAGTAGTAAAACAGACACAAGACTGTGGGTCTTAAACCCAGGGCACTGATGTTGACCATACTAGCTACGCAAGTGGTTCAGTGACTTTATTTCACCTTGTACGATCTGTTTCTGGAACTAAAAATACCTTCAAATACTATTGTGAGTGAGACTGATATAGCCTACGTTGTGACTTGAGCCACTTAATTTCACAAATCTCAGTAATTTTCAGTCTCTTGCAGTTGTGAATTGCGATAGCAAAACACAACTTTAAGTGACTGAATTTTAAATGACTGACTGAATTGAATCGAGTTCCAGCAGCTAAAGTAGAGTCAACGTCGTAGCCGGTTGCACAACATACATGTATAAAGCCCGTTGTGTCCGCGTGGCGTTAACGAAATAAACCAAATACATTACTTTCGTGTAGTGAAAAGTCCAACTAGCAGAGATTGTCACTATTTTAATATATCATCCATAAAATTGTCAAATTGTTATCTTTCTTATCATTGTATCATGTGTAATATTATAATGCTTATCATGCGACGTCGCCAGGGTGGGTTTCTGATCATTTATTATGTATGGGTCACCATGGTATACATTACGTATGTCTTTGATCATTTATTATGTATAGGTCACCAAGGTACCCCTATTATTGTCCATCCATTGCCACAAAGATCGTTGAACCAGTGGATGCGTCCACTACTGGGCCGACCGAATACGGGTAAAACCTGTTTTATAATGGCTAATAAAGCGTTGCTACCCTTGGCTCTTCCCGTGCTTTATTTGATAACAGTGAGAGTGGAAGCTGAACCATGTGGTGGCCATCTAGGTGGCAGTGCCATTGCAGCCATCCTGGCAGAGAAGCATCCTCGATGCCGTGACGTAGACCTTTCTCTGAGCCCACTCGTCTGTGAGCTTTCTAATGAAGACATCAGCAGGACTAAGTATGGAGCTAAATATATACCTGCTAGATCAACCGCCTGTCCCGACGGTACCGTTGATAAGGTATGCTACCCTGATGAGCTGAACTCGCGTGCCACGCTCATGTATAACTGTGTATGTAGATCCTTCATAGATAAGAGTATTGGAGTTAGCACCGGCTACTGGACAGACTGGGTCCCCCTGAACCACCCAGTCAATGGAATGCATTACTCCAGGAGCTTTCTGCTGGATGACGATACATGTATCATTCAAGAGTTCAGCCAAGTCGAGATACAGTATCCTACAACAGCTGTGGAAGAGGTATTCACATGGACATATCCTGTTACAGAAGCTGATGCAGCAGCAGGGTCTGGAGACATATCAGACGACTGAGGGGGATCACTTGACATTAACGTTTAACCCTCGAAGCGCTGAATATATTTGTAAAATAGCATCGCAAGCAAAGGGGTTTTTAGCCTTGAAATCATCATAAATGTCTTAGTTACATGTAGCTCACTTTGATTCATTTGAATACTTAGGTTATGGGTCTGCGGCAAGTAGAAATATTTCTACTCTTACAGTGCGGGGATCGGCTTTAGTCGTCAGAATCTGACGTCTACAGACGTCAGATTCTAACGACTAAAGTCGATCCCCGCGCTGTAAGGGATAAATTCCCGTGCTGTTTATTTGTTTGTTACATTTGTTCCCATTGATTTACTAAATTTCAGTCGCGCTCTATCAGGTTCTCAACTTCCGCAGTGAATTAATTTGCGAGGATGTTTCCGCTACTTGGATATTGTTTTATTAAATGCTTATCACTCGAGCATAATGTACCACATGCAAACGTCAAAAGTATAAAAGAATCACAATAATATAGTCATTTTCTAATGTGTTGATAAGCAGTCTTGCATAGTATTATGACGAACCATATAATGACCTGTACTACTGAAGCCACAAATTTCTGCTAAGACATTAGTATCACTTCAAGGGATAATCTCGTCCAGCCGTTTCTAGGCTGTTTACTTGTCCATGAAACAGGACAATTTGAAGGTGAAATTAGCATTATGTAATTTACAAGATTGACATAAATTTTGATTCGATTTATATTTAAAGCAGCCCCTTGGGATGACATCAATTTTCGTTTTTAGTTTTGTAGTGAAGTAGTGTATCCCCCAGATCATGATTTTATTTTTTTTAGAGTTTTTAGATTTTTAAAAATATTTCTTATTAATATTTCTATGAAACCGCTTAAAACCCAAACAAACTTTTTGTATACCTAAACACATGCTGAAGGACGATTGAATGTTCCTACAGCACTGGGCCACATGTTGATGCCGTCGGCCCAGCGTTGGGCAGACAATCAGTGTTGCAGGTGTATCACTTCATGTCCTGACTATAAGACACCAATCAGACACCAATTAGCGGCGATTGCTTTGATGTCCTCGGCCAAGACGTGGGAATATGTGGTGTGAAGTGCTGTATATTGCTGACTTGTTTTGTTTACATGTCAATATACGACCTGGAAGTATAACTATTTCACTCTTTTCCGGTGCTTTAAAATTGTTTTTTGACTTTTTTGTATTGTTAGTTCAGATCAGTAGGCTATATAGCTTCATAAGTAAAATTTTCAAAATTGACAACATTGAAAATGTCTCATCCTAAGGGGTCCCTTTAATGCATGTTTTTTTACAAACTTTACGAAGTTGTGGTGGTTCGCAGTAGCGATGGACATTGTCACGTGGGATCAAATATACTAGTATACATTTTTAGCTCCCGCCGTCACCGTAGGTGAGCAAAGGGAGCTATGGATTCTGCCTCCGTTTTTTTTGGCCTCTTGTTTTGCCTATAACTTTGTGAGAAAATAAGCTAGGATAACAATTTTTGGTATGTGGGTTACTTCCAGGTGGCTAATGGACGGGTTAAAATATTTTTAATCTGAATTTAATACGCAAGGTTGCAGAGGAGAAAATGATGAATGTGACGGCTTTGAGCCGTTGGGCCGTTGGGCCGTTGGGCCGTCCGTAAACAATTCGTTTCCGGAGCATATCTCTGAAAGTACTTGTCCGATTGTCTTCAAATTTTACACACAACACCCCTAGGGGGTCTAGTTGTGCCTTTTGGGGTATTTGAACTTTGACCTACTTCTGGTTCAGAACTATGACCTATTTAGACGTTTTGACGCGCACTTCGTTTCCGGAGCAGATCTCGAAAAGTACTGGGCCGATGACAGTCATATTGCACATACATGTTCTCTAAGGTCCCTAGTTGTGCCTTTTCAGGTTTTTGGACCTTGACCTTGAAGTTGACCCAGCACTTTGACCTAATTTATAACATCGGTAAATCCGACTGAAAGATTTTGCGGAATATCATGAAAACCGCTCAAGATAGCTACACCATTACTATAAAACAAATTGTGAGGTTTCAGGAGAGGATGCATCTTGAAAAATTTCAAGTCGATAAAATTAAAAATGGCCGCCTATCGCCCATTATTCACCTCGACAGGCCTGATATTGCGGAATATCATGAAAACCGCTCAAGATAGCTACACCATTAATATCAAATAAATTGTAAGGTTTCAGGAGAGGATGCATCCTGAAAAATTTGAAGTTGATAAAATTCAAAATGGCCGCCTATCAGCCATTATTCACCTCGACAGGCCTGATATTGTGGAATATCATGAAAACCGCTCAAGATATCTACACCATTACTATAAAACAAATTGTAAGGCTTCAGGAGAGGATGTATTTTGAAAAAAATCATTTTGTCAAAGCTCAAAATGGCCGCCAATCAGCCATTATTCACTTTCACATGGCCGTTATTTGGTAAACCGTGCTAGATGGCTAGACCATTACTATAAAACAAAATGTGTGATTTCAGGAGAGGATGCATCTTGAAAAAATTCGACTCGATAAAATTCAAAATGGCCGCTTATCGGCCATTATTCACTTTCACATGGCCGCTATTTGGTCAACCGTGCTAGATGGCTAGACCATTACTGTAAAACGAAATGTGAGATTTCAGATGAGGATGCATCTTGAAAAAAATTGACTTGATCAAATTTAAAATGGCCGCCTTTTCGGCCATTATTCATTTTCACATGGCTGATATTTGGTAAACCGTGCTAGATGGCTAGACCATCACCTGATTACTATAAAACACAGTGTGAGTTTTCGGGGGAGGATGCACCCTGAAAATTTTAATCTTACGAATTCAAAATGGCCGACAATCAGCATTATTTACCTCGATAGGCCTGATATCAGGTAAACCGTGCTAGATAGCTAGACCATTACTATAAAACAAAATGTGACGTTTCGAGAGAGGATGCCTTTTAAAAACTTTCGACTCAATCGAATTCAAAATGGCCGCCTATCGGCCACTATTTACTTTCACATTGCTGATATTTGGTAAACCGTGTTAGATAGCTGGACCATTACTATAAAACAAAATGTGAGATTACAAGAGAGGATGCATCTTGAAAAAAATTGACTCGATCAAATTCAAAATGGCCGCCTATCGGCCATTATTCACTTTCACATAGCCGGTTTTTAGTAACCGTACTAGATGGCTAGACCATTACTATAAAACAAAATGTGAGATTTCAGGAGAGGATGCATCTTGAAAAATTTTGACTTGATCAAATTCAAAATGGCCTCCTATCGGCCATTATTCACTTTCACATGGGCGATATTTGGTAAACCGTGCTAGATGGCTAGACCATTACTATAGAATGAAATGTGAGATTTCAGCTGAGGATGCATCTTGGAAAATTTTGACTTGATCAAATTCAAAATGGCCGCCTTTAGGCCATTATTCACTTTCACATGGGCGATATTTGGTAAACCGTGCTAGATGGCTAGACCATTACTATAGAATGAAATGTGAGATTTCAGCTGAGGATGCATCTTGGAAAATTCTGACTCGATCAAATTCAAAATGGCCCCCTATCGGCCATTATTCACTTTCACATGCCCAATATTTTGCAAACTGTGTTAGATGTTAGTCCATTACTATAAAACAAAATTTGAGGTTTCGGGGGAGGATGCACCCTAAGTTTTTAACTAATTTATATCAAATTCAAAATGACCGTAAATCAGCTATTAGTTAACTCGATTGGCCTGATATCGGGTAAACCATGCCAGATAGGTAGACCATTACTGGGATACTGATTAGGATCATTAATTTCAATGGAGGTTTGCAATCTCTGACAGACTGTCTAGTTCTTATCTTACTCTTAGACTGGGCTTCTTAGACCTAGTTGTCTTGCCTCTTGATTTTTGACCTAGACTAGGACTACATTAATAACCCTATACAAAATTGCTTAAATCAAATTCTAATTCGGAGCGGGAGCTCCTGGACTTATGTAGTCTTGTTAAATATGTTTATATTGCTATATTTAAAATATTTTTCCTATGTTGTCATTCAGTCATTTAAATATCGATCCTAAGTCTGACACTGTATCCTTTAAAACCAAGCCCCAAAATACATGGAATATTAAAGTGGGGAAAAAATAAATTAGCGCTCACGCTACCAGTGCGAAAATTAATTTCACGCGAAAGTAAAATATGCTATAGCCGGATTCACATTAACCGTGGTGAATGAATTTCGCGGATTCTTCACTTAATTCAAAACAAATTGCCGTATAATTTTCATTGACTACTCTGATAGTTTAATTGAACATATTGTATAGTTTAAAAGGTAGTATATTTTAACATGCAGTAAAACGAATGAAAATGTCGCCTTTTATAAACCCATTATCTTAGTCTCGGTATTTCATTACATGTCAAATGGTGTACCTTCGCAAAAATTCCAGAGTAGTCGCGACATGGATGGAAAATAGTGTGTGTAAAATTTCCTTAAAACTGGTTGAGGAATCATCAAAATTCATTCACCCTGGTAAACGATTTTAGTGTGAATCTGACTATACAATATTTTAGAGCACATCACTACATGATTTGCTGTTAGTAGATCAGATAGCATAACAATAATGTGCACGTGTTCATAAAAGCATGACATTTTCCACACATCATCTCTATGCCTTCCATTTTCTATTCAGATGTGAAACCACTTTCAGTCTGTTTCCTGCAGATATTGAGAGGCCTTCAAAGATTATGTGAATACATATTGTGACAAGTTTGAAATATATTATATATTTTAAATGATATGCACTCGCACAGTTTTTTTTAATAGCACACAGTTTCAATATTTTGAATTTTGTTTGCTGTGATTAATATTTAAATTGATTTATCTGTCTGTATATTCGGATATTGTCGTGTGGGCATGTTCCACACCTCCCGGAATGAAAGTATGCCACATTAATGTACATATATACTGATAGTCATGTTTTGCAAAACTGTGTTGTATATATTATATTGTATATATATTATAATTATAAACTGTTAGTTTGTATTTTGTCAAAAGTGTTATTGGTACATTGCCTGTAAAACCAGTCTATTAAAATGATCACACTGCTACATTTCTTGTAAAAGTTTTTTAGAAGATTTCTGAAGATATTTAAACACATTTTATTTCAATTTGAAATGTAATAAATCATGTAATTTGGTGAACAACTTTTATGATCACATAGCAGACTGTACATGACCTTAAATTAACATAATTATGCTCCATGTAATTTCACTGTAAATTAAATTTGAGGTCAACAAACATGGGACAGTTTACAACATTGTTTAAGCTCAAATTGGTCCCATAATTTATTAATTTTCCAAATACTTTAAATTGTTGGAAAATTTTAACATGACATAGAATAAGGATTTATTTTATATACATTTTGTGTACTTTAAATGAGAGATTATACAAGCCCGGGTCAATTGGTAATTTTGTTAAAACATAATTTTGTCCCGGACTTGTAAATGTATTTTTATGGAATTAATAAATTATCAATCCCACATTTACTTTGTTTATATATTATGTGTTAGGAGTTGATACATAAATCCCAAATTCGTAAGGAACATCTAATTTGTTTTATGTATCGCGGAAAATAATTTTTCTGTAATCCCGAAATCAATGTGGGTTGAATCTGAATTTTAACTAAGCAAGCCTCAAGTCGGCTCTATAATTCCGTGAACGCCATTACTTCCGCCTGGTGTGTCCGGCTCTGGGCATCAGTAAATCAGCCCGGGCAGGCAAGGTTTGGACAGCAAGTGCAACGCACAAGTATTTTTATTGGTGATTTCATCTGGTTATAACTCAGGAAAAACCTCTTCCTCTTCTCCTCCTCCTCAATTTCATATGCATATTACCATTTGGATGTCCATCTTTTTTTCATTCATTTTCCTCACCGTGGGCATGTTCCTCACCTCCAGGAATGAAAGTATGCCACATTAATGTACATACATACTGAGAGTCATGTTTTTCAAAACTGTGTTGTATATTTATATTATATAAACTGTTAGTTTGTATTTTGTCAAAAGTGTTATTGGTACATTTCATGTAAAACCTGTGTATCAAAATGAACACATTGATACATTTCATGTTAATTTTTTTTAGAGGATTTCTGAAGATATTTAAACAAGTTTTATTTCAATTTGAAATGTTATAAATCATGTAAATTGGTGAACAACTTTTATGAGCACATAGCAGAGTGTACATGACCTTAAATTAACATGATTATGCTTCATGTAATTTCACTGTACATTAAATTTGAGGTCAACAAACATGGGACAATTTACAATATTGTTTAAGCTCAAATTGATCCCATAATTTATTAATTTTCCAAATACTTTAAATTGTTGGAAAATTTTAACATGACATAAAATAAGGATTTATTTTATATAAATTTTGTGTACTTTGAATTAGAGATTATACAAGCCCGGGACAATTGGTAATTTTGTTAAAACATAATTTTGTCCCGGACTTGTAAATGTATTTTTATGGAAATAGAAAATTCTCAATCCCACATTTACTTTGTTTATATATTATGTGTTTGGGGTTGATACATAAAAACTATTATTATTATTATTATTATTATTATTATTACTATTATTATTATTATTATTATTATTATTATTATTATTATTATTATTATTATTATTATTATTATTATTATTATTATTATTATTATTATTATTATTATTATTATTATTATTATTATTATTATTATTATTATTATTATTATTATTATTATTATGACTATTTTGTACCTTTTATTGGCCAACTAATTAGAAATGGTATTAGTAATATTATGTTTTCAGGTAATATTGACTGATTGACTCTGAAGGTCAAATATGATAAAATGTTTGTATACTTTCAGGGTTTGCACCGTCTAATGTTACTTGCCCACTGTTACCATGTTGGACCCTAGATGTAAGAGTTCACACAACGTTTCCCTACTTACCCAAGCCAAAGGAAGTTATGTTTTGATCGTGATTGTTGTTTGTTTGTTTGTTTATATTTCTGTTTATCTGTCTGTCTGCCCCCATGATTACTTACAAAGTAATGAACGAATTTGCATGAAACTTTTACCAGAGTTGTGTCTCGATCAAGCCATTGATCAATTCATTACATGAGACACATCAGACTTCAATCAACCTCTGTCAATCGTATCTAGCTGACTTATACATGTTATATAACCGTCACGCCACAGTCCGTTTCAAGATATTTCAGGAGAGATTCGGTGCAACAGATTGCGTCGACTTTTTACGTTCATTGGATACCAGCACATCACGAGCACTGCTTTTCAGACATTGGATCTATGTCATATTAAACACAGTGGCTGAGATCTAAAGATACCTATCTCATTTCAAAATGTGCATTGTTTATGCAGGCTTATGCAAAGTGTCAATCACGCACTTTTTTATAACAGGCTTGTAAAGAACAATATATATTAGGCCCCAATATAGAAGTTATTGTGAAAAGATAACGTACTCATTTACGCTTTTAAGTCTAACATATATTAACATTATTAACAACGTCCAGTCGTCAGGAATCTTCAACACTTAGCAATAAATCATAAATAGTGTCCATAGTGCTTAACCATCTGCCCGTTAATCACGACTGTAATTATTCAACCCGTGTTATTAGCCGATCAAATCAGACTTAATAGTAATCAAATCATTCAAGATTTTCAAATCTTTGGTTTCGAATTGTTCAAGTCTGAGCGAGAAGGTTATATGTTTCACCCACTTGAAACACATTCAATTTGTATTGCATTAATTTTGCCTATTGGAAATTTAACTTGTTTCTGTGGTTTTCTGAATATCATGAATTTCGATTGAGCTGAATTAAGTGATAATTAAATTTTGTTTACTTTCAACCAATTGCTTATTTCTGCTTATTATTATTCAGTTTAATATTTTTGTTGAGATTGCTGAAATAAGAGAATAATGTAGTGTCATCTGCGTATACAATTAATTTAAATAATTTACTTGAAAAATAAATACCGTTTAAACAAATTTTAGTGGGCCCAAGATAGAACCCTGAGGAGCTCCTGTGATAATTGGTAAGTATTCCGACTTAATATTGTCGTGTTCTACATAATAATTGTAATATATTTGAGAGATAGCTTTCTAGAAGCCTCAATGATTTAGTTCATTTAATGATATCGTTAAAGCTATTTACAATATCTTTTTTATTGTTTGTTAGTGACCCGTTCATAATAAACAAATCTGGGAGTTTGTGTTTCTTGTTATTTTTATTCAGACTATTATTTATAGTTGACCACGTCTGTTTAATATTATTTTTATATTTGTCAACACAGGAATTTTAATACTGTTTTTTCGCTGTATGGATACTTCTTTTCAAAATAGTATTAAAAGTTTTAAGGTTAGTTGTTCTCGTTTGAAAATTTTCAGAGTCAGGTGACGTTTTTCTCAGTTTTCAATACATATCGTTTTTAGTATGTATAGATCTCATTATGCCTTTTGTTATTCATTTTGACAGCTTGTGCCTTCGTCTGTTTAACTTAGCTGTTTTTGATTTTGAAAACATTTTGCTTGCCTTAGTGATAGATTCGTCAATTAGTTGTAGTTAATATTTGGTTTTGTGATGAGAATTTATTGGAGTTTTATGTTTTTATTATCATAATGAAATACTTATTTTCTATCATTTTCTATTATATTTTGCTTTAAAAACATGCAGCAAAATGAGAGCTCAATATCATAAAGTATAATTGATTATCTTATTTCTAAAAATGCTAAATCTATATGTAATGGTATGTTATGTGTTGAAAAGACAATATCCCAATATACTTGACATTATCTTTTAGATTCACTTTGTAAAGTAGTATTTTAGATGTGTGTCTATTTTTACTAAGTATCGCTCAGCAGTTATTATCTATCTGGCTGTAGGCCTACATTAGCCGAGTAAACAACGGCCGGTCAGCGCTATCTGTACATCAAACATGTGTACGAAAACTTACTGTTTTAGTATTGATAAGTGCACACGTAGGCCTACAGATAGATCTACGATACACGTTTGTGCTCAACAGTGCGCATTGCTTGAAAATTCATGTTCATCTATAGGTAAACTGTTGACAGGGCTCATCAATAACCACTTTTGCTAAGAGACCATTGGTCCACTTCTGTTCTGTGTTATATCCCAGACCTGGAGTCGGCCCCAAGACCACGCTCGCCTGCAATTGAGATATAGATGGGGACACCGAATAACAAAAATCACACTTCACTACCACACGTACATTTTGTCACCCCACTCATCAATCTTGAAAACTCGATTATTGTGGTATATTTCAAGATATATTTATGTACCCCATCATCATTCATATGTGACCCATCATAATGAGTCTTATGTCGGAAAAATAAAATATGGAGGTAATGGTACCATTGGATAGCACTGAGCTGGAGCTTCAATATGACACCAGTAACATGAAATTATGTTGATCTGGAGCTCAGTTATGATCATTTTAGTGATTTTTATAGCCCAGGATGTCTACATTTTAGTGATTTTTATAGCCCAGGATGTCTACTTTTAGAATCTGTTGGTTGGGCTTTGGTTTCGTCCCGCGTTTTTTTTAAATGGGTAAAATCCAAGATGGCCGCATCGGCCATTTTGAAAACAAATTAATAAAAGATCAGATAATCACACTCATGCGATATGTCATTTGTGACTAATATTGGGGCGTAGAACCAATTTCTGGCCTTAAAATGATAATTCTAGGCTTTAAAACATCAAAATATGAAAAATAAAAAAAAATTGCTATTATTAGCCCATATCATGCATATTGCCCATTTTCTCAACTTATATGGAGCCGACATGCGACTCATTTCGTGCATATGGGTATTATATATTATATATTGACATTACTATACTTTACTCAATGCTCACAAACTGATCGTGACTAATAAACTTGATAATAATTTTCAAACTGTCGTCAAATATGAAATCAAATGCAATGTTTCCCATTCAAACCTTTAATTATCTATAATGTATTTATATTGGCCTCTTTGCCGGCCCCAATGGCTCATTTGTATCGACTGGGGATTGTAACCTTGGGGTACCAGGTTCGAGTCCCGGTCGGGCCGGATATTTGTCATCGTGGTTGTGCATATACAGTGCTCCTAACTGTTCAAAGACATGGAGTGTGCATTGCTGCCTATGATACTGTGCACTATAAAGAACCCTTGAAGTCTTTCGAAATAAGAGTAGGGCATAGTCGTCCCGGCTTCGGGCTTCCTTCTGTCGCGATATTGCGATGATTGTGCAAAAAGCGACGTAAAGCAATATTCATAAATATATATTATATATATTGTATTGGCCTCGTCTCTCTGTCGCCATCTCTACGCCTAACATACATCGCTATATTCATACTTCACTATATTATAATTGGATTAAAATTACTTTAACAATGAGTGCGACTAATGATATTTTAAAGAGGTATGGCGGCACAGAGGTAAATTCCCTAACGCATGATATTGGTAATGATAATGAAATAAATATTTTCAATACCGATCAAATACCATCAGTTAAAAATTCCCCATATATGAACAATGAAGAATTTATATCCTTTTATGGTAAGCATCAAAATAATTTTTCAATACTTAGTTTAAATACTCAAACGTTACGCGCTAAAGTGAATGAAATTGAGGTATTGGTTGAGACGCTACGAAATAAGAAATGTAAATTGAGTATAATTTGTTTACAAGAACGTGGTTGCCTGAAAATTGTTCTTTAACTGGTTTACAAATAGAAGGCTATGTGTTATTTTTTCAACCTGCTAGATGCTAAGCTCTCATGCTGGATTAGCCGTGTATCTAATTACCGAATATAAATTACATACCGACTCTACCTTCTGGGAAAGTTTTTTTTTATTAAAATAACTGTTGAAAATTTAAATAAATCTGTTATTGTTGGAAACATATACAGACCACCACGTAACCAGAACAATTATTACCATTTTTTTTATTTCCGACATCACTCTCATTCTTTCCGCACTAAATACTCGTATCAGCGAAGTTATACATTTTTTTCTGCAAACTATCACTCAAAACATGTGACAGCTCAACGTGTGTCCTGACTTCCAAGCTATCAGACCGTTTCCCTTATTATTTAATTATAAATTATAATGTTTGAGGACATTCTCATTAAGGCTAAACAAAATAATCTACCAGTTAAAAAGAAAACAATAAACAAACGAAAACATAAATATTCACCATGGATTACATCTCCTATTATAAAATCGATTAATAAGCGAGATAAAATGTATAAGCCTATGTATAAATCTATAGTCAGTCAGCCAATGCCCAAAAATAACACTCAGGTATACACTGAAAGCTAGATAATTTCTGATGATACCAGGTGTTAGGGACATGCCCGGGGGTCATCACCAGGGGGTATGTAGAGTTTGAAAGTGGCGCAATTTTTTGTAATTCAAGATGGCGTCCAAGATGGCCGCCGGCAAATAGTCATACTTAAGAAATGGTGTAAATTGGGCAAATTTAGCTCGATTTGCTGTTGTAATACACCATTTCAACTAGTTTAGAGGTACTTAATGCAGCTAGGCCACTCTCACTCTCTGATAATTATTTTTAACCCTTTCAGCCCCAAATGTTCTTTATCATACACCTTAGTGATGTCAATTAGGACAAAATTGTTATCTATAATAATTATTCCATATTAATGGTGAAGGATTGGTATCAATACAGTGACTATGGTAATGACAATTAGTTAATCTAATTAATTATAAAATAAGATGGCGTCCAAGATGGCCGCCGACGTATAATCAGACCTAGGAATTTGCGTAAACAGTGTAATTCTAAATTAATTTTCTTTTGTAATACACCATTTCAACTAGTTTAGTAGTCAATAAATTGTTCTAGATCACCCCATAAAATGTTATTTTAAACAATCGAATTTATCATTATATTTATTTTAAACATTTAACCCTTTCAGCTCCGGGGAGCTTTTGTACTGAACACTTCTAGAATGTCAATAGGGACAAAATCATTATTTCTAACAAATTATTCATTATCAACGGTAACAGATTTGGTAAAATTTAGGAAAAAGTGTGTAAATTGACATATGTTTAGTCAAGTTTTATTCTGTAATAATCCATGTTAACTACTTAGGTGGTCGTGAGTCAATCTATATCACTCGAAGACAATTTGAACAATATTTAACCCTTTTAACGCGAAGTTCTAAGGAAAAGTATGAGCTTTAATGTCCCTCGTCAAAACAAAAGCCCTCTCCAACAAAAGACTATATTCAAAATCCCCCTACCTAAATGTATTTTTTGAATCATTCAAGTGTTATTTTTGCATACCCTAGTATCCTTGTAATAAATAATTAATATTAAAATAACATTTTAATATTGATGATATTTTTTCTGAGGACTACTGGTGGAGTGTAAGTATACCGGACTAGCCAAACTTTCTAGAACGTTGTATCATATTGGTGGACTGCAGACATGAGCGTTGGCTTAGGAAAGGCTACGGAAATAATACATTTTGAAGACATTGTATGTGAAACGTCATTGCTAACCCATAGTCAAGGATGTGCGGATTTGTTACTGAATCATCTAGTGATAAAATTTGACACCATAATTATGTGACCCATCTGAACAGCCGCATCGCACATTATTTTTTGTCAGAGAGTGAGATAATGTGATATTGTGAAATAGAACAATTGGGTTATATATAGTACAAACCATCAGTGATTATTTTTATTGAAACCAACATTATTGTTTTTTAAACATTTTAAAATCAATTGTTCAAAACCCCATATTATATTTTTATCAATAAAAATAACGTTCAATAAAGTTAAATAAACCACTCAAAGGGTTGATTTTTAAAATAATTTATGAAGGTCCTATCTATCTGATATATTATCTGTCTCAGCGTGAAAGAAAAAGTATTCTGCAATGCCACAACCAGTTTTCGAGATATCTCTTTAACATTGCCTGTGCAGTTTTACAGGGCTCTGTAGGAAGTTCCAGGGGGACACTAAAGAACAGTTTGATTTCGAGCAAGTTCAAAATAAATTATTTCTATTACTAATACCAGGCTTTAATTCTTTGTTCATGGTGCACTGAATCCATAAAAACAGCGTTGATGATGAGAAAGAGGATTTACCCATCATCTAATGGGAGGTTGTTTCATATATATTATACTTGGTTTGGCCATTGGGAAGGCCTCATAAAATCGAAAAAAAGGGGACGCTGAGCCATGCAAAAATCTGATTAGACATCATCAGAACGCACCACCAAATTGAGAATATCATCAATAAATATTTATTTAATTTTGTTCAAAGGTCAATTCAGTAATGGTAACCTATCATGTATGATATCGTTGTCCTTTTTCAGATTTGTGTTTTTTATATCCTTGGGTATTATAATATATCAATTCTAATGATTTCAATACTATGTTTGATTTAAGTTATAAAAAGTTGTGTCTGAAGATATTTTTATATCAGGGCCTTATGTTAAGGATACAAAAAACAAATAACATCTACATTATGTTTATGATGTTTGCTTTCCAGGGTCGGCTAGGAGGAATTACTTGCAATTATATCTGTCAGGTTTTCCAACCTGACCTACTTGACCAGTTATAGATTGCATAGATGGTTTTAGAAATGTAATACTTTGGAAGGTGCGAGGAATACAATATCAAATGTAAATAGGTATATTAGCAGCTGGTACTGCGAACGCTACATCCTTCTCGCTGGTGACCTGATCCACAATAATAAACATCACATCTGTAGGCTATGCTCTTGTTGGTTAGAACTGACTAGGTAGCATAAAGCTGAATAGATACTGAATGAAAACCAGGCTAACCAGGCACATTTTTATTGGCAACTGAAAGTCATATTTTCTGCTTGAATTTTCGCTTTAGAGAGGTATACAGTATATGCTTGTGTGAATATCCTATCTGCTGTCATAAAGAAATACGTTCAGTCATATTGACAAAATAATGTCAGTAATTAAATTTTAATGATATATAAATATATGTAAAATTATTTTGCTTGACTGTCAATGAGCGGTAAAAATGAGCTTTCAATAATTATTGCATTTAACAAGAACGATTGTGAATGTGGTAACAGGTCCAACAAATTTGTTTTAAAGTTGGTCAGTGGTGGCTATTTTGCGTTTTACTCAAGTCATCCTATCGCGCATGAACAGGAACTATTATTGTAATGGTTAGTAGCAGTAATAAATCATTGCTTTACGTCACTTTTCGGCACAAAATATCTTTTAAGTGACATTGTAATACGATAAAAACGTTGTAGTCAATTGATGAGATGAATAATGTACAGATGATAATGTGAGGGTGGGGGTGATAGGGCATGGTGGGTTATTGAGAGCGTTTTCCTTTCTGGGCATGTCTAGGGGATCACCCCCAGCCATGCCCAGACGGCCCGAGACTTGGGTTTCGCTATGCAATTTAATGCTGAAACTCAGTGGCATTTCGCGCAGCTCCGCTATCCTCGGGTCGGATAGTCCTTAGAGTAACAATAGGAATTGTAATGGTTATTGGCAAAGAAAAGTGTTATGATTTCTATGGTCACCCCACTTCAATCTCTGGTCATAACATAATTGGGTTCATTGCAGTATGGTATATTGACATTACAGAGGATATTGTGGTCTTTGTGCTTGCTAAAATAACCTCTTGTGCTAAAAGGGTTAAACATTTTGTTTAATTATTTGGGAGTGGTCTAGATAGATGCATTGGATACCAGAGTAGTAGAAATGGAGAATTGCAAAAGAAAAAATTAGCTAACATTGAGAAGCTTGCACAATTGACATTGCCGTATTTGTAGCTACACTATTAATACCAATCCATCATCACTAATAATGATTTAATTATTAAAAATTATAATTAATTACATTAACTAATTGTTATTACCATAATCAGTGTATTGATACCAATCCTTAACCATTAATAATTATATAATTATTATGGATAACAATTTTGTCCTAATTGTTATCACCGAGGTGTTCGATAAAAAACCTTTGGGGCTGAAAGGGTTTAAAATAATGATCAGAATTGTCTGAGAGTGGCCTAGCTGCATTCAGTAACTCTAAACTAGGTAAAATGGTGTATTACAAAAGAAAATTGAGCTAAATTTGACCACTTTACACTATTTCTTAAATATGATTACATATTGGCGGCCATCTTGGACGCCATCTTGAATTACAAAAAAATGCACCATTTTTAACCTCTACATCTTCCCTGGTGCTGACCCCCAAGCATGTCCCTAACACCTGGTATCATCAGAAATTATCTAGCTTTCAGTGTATACTTTATCAAAAACTAAGCCCTTTTCGTTTGACTGGCTGACTAACTACTATGTAAAAGTCCTTTGGAATCAAATCATTATCGAGTACTCAACAAACTTAAAAACATACAATATATTCTAAGACGTACCATATTTATTGCTAAAAACAATACTATTCCCAACTATTTCCTAAATATAGGTCCGATTAAGACAAACTTGGGCCACTATATCTACTTTTTTTACTAAAAATAAAAAAAACATATAGGATTCGCTGATAATATTAACATAGCTGGCAATTTAGCAAGCAATATAAAATTATGCTTCAAGAACTATTTTATTACTATTGGACAGGCCATTTCTAGAAAACTCAACCTTAAAATGAGTCTCCAGACCACCAATATATATATATATTGTTGTGTAAATTTTCTATGTCAAAGGTCGAATAAATTATATTTATCCATCCATCTATTCAACCATCCATCCATCCATAATATCACTTCTGAACTACAGTTAGAATCGCTTAAATTATTTACAATCATTATCACAATCACTGCTTGCTGCTTAACACTTAACCATTCGACCGATACAAGTTGAACCCTCCCATCGCCACGTCTAATATTAAACCGCGACCTGGCGACGAAACAGTGATATCAAAAATATATGTAAACCCTCTCGTTACCCACGTGTCAATCTCTAACTGAGACCTGTGAATCAAACGTCAGACTGTACAACTTATAACACATAAACCCTACGTGTCATACTGACAAGTATACATATGGTGAGTAGACTTTAAACATCTGAGGGTTGTTCTTTTTGATGAGTGTAAGGGGATTTTTTTTCCTGGGGGATATTCTCGCAGTAATCGAACTGTTCTTTTTTTTATAACAATTCCGAGAGTGCAAAAGTGAGAAGGCATTTAATAATAAAATGATTTGAACGTATCTTGTTTTAGTGATCTCCCTTATTTTTTTTAGTTTTGTTAAACGTTTTCAAACATGTAATATATTTGAATGTAGCGTGACGTACTAGATAATCGAGAAAACGTGAGTGGGTATGCATGGTATGAGGAGGGATGCAATTTATATTGACATTGACTGTTATCATTTACAGTTATTGTGTTGATTCAGTCTAAAACGAATGACATTTACTTTAGTTACTGAATATTTTAATGGCACCATTTGTCTGAGGTATCGATCAACAAAATCAACATTGTTGTGTGATGATAGTGTGCTGTCTCAACCAACACGAGACGTGCACCCAATGTTTCAAGGTCGAGCAACCGTCTGCCACGCTGGACCAGCAATTAAATATCATTGTGTGGACGCTCCGTGTTTATGGTTGTTGATCAGATATATTAGGACACATCTGTCATGTATGAAATGCTTTTTGAATGATTTAGCCCAATCCTATTCACTATCACCATACAGGAAGTCACGGGTCCCTACGTTACTGTGTGAATAGCAAAGCAAAGCAGACCATTGTGCCTTAAACACTAGGGCACTGATGTCGACTACAGTAGACATTATGTGTTTCATTAGCACCTGTATAACCAGTTTAAGAAAAACATCCCTGCAATCTTGAAACACTGATATGTTGGGACTTAGATTTCACAAATCACATAAATTTACAGTCACTTGAAGTTGTGTATCGCGATAGCGAGACACAACTGCAAGTGACTGAAAATTCAAATTGAATAGCACAGTGCTCTAAGGGTTAACCCTTACAGCACTGATGTCGACCATACTAGATATAGCCTACTAGTGGTTCTGTGTTTGTAAAACCAGTTTTTACAACTGAGAATATCTTCAAATAATTGTAGGTGAGACTGATTTACGCTGTGACTTACTTAATTTTACAAAAACTCAGTAATTTTCAATCTCCTGAAAATTAGAATTGAACAGTTCCGATCTGCAGGGGTTGATGTGGAGCCATTGTCGTAGACGGTTGCACACCACTAAGTCAGCAATACCTTCACTTTTGTGTCCGGGTGGCGTTTATGAAACAAACAAAATATATCACTTTCAGGGAGTGAGAAGTCCGACTGATAGATATTTTCACTATTTTATATATATATTATGTCATTTATCATGTTCATAAAATGGTTAAAGTTATATTTTGTTTATCGTTTTGTTATGATAATGCTTATCATTCGACATCAATCGGGTACGGTGTGGGGCAGGTTACTAATGTATAATTAATGAGTCTCCAAGGTTCTCTGATTATTCTCAATCCATTGCCACAAACATCGTTAAACCAGTGGATGCGTCTGTAGATCTACCCGGCCGACCGTTTGAATACGAGCGGATAGGAGCAAAACCTTTTTTAAATGGCTAATAAAGAGTTGCTACGCCAGGCTTTTCTCGTGATTTATTTAATAACAGTGAGTGTGGTGGCTGCGCCATGTGGTGGCCATCTTGATGGCAGTGCCATTGCAGCCATCCTGTCAGGGACGTATCCTCGATGCCGTGATTTAGACCTGTCTCTGAGGTCACTCGTCTGTGATATTGGTAATGACGACATCAGCAGTACTCAGTATGGATCTACTTATATACCTTCTGGATTATCTGCCTGTCCCGACGGTACCTTTGATAAGGTATGCTATCCTGAGCTGCACTCTGCCTGGCGTGTGTATAACTGTGTATGTAGATCCTTCGTAGACAGGAGTATTATAGTTAGCACCGGTTACTGGACAGACTGGTCCCCCGTGAACCACCCAGTCAGAGGGATGAATTACTTCAGGAGCTTCCTGATGGATGAGGATAGATGTATCATTCAAGAGTTCAGCCAAGTTGAGGTACAGACTCCTTCAACAGTAGCTGCAGCAACAGAAGACACATCAACAGGGTCTGCTACAGAAGATGCAGCAACAAAAGCTATAGACGCATCACAGGAACCAGACACATCAGATGAACCAATTACTGGAGATGCAGTAACTGAATCTGCAGACATATCACCAGAATCGGTTACCGATGATGCAGAAACCGAGTCTGCAGACATATCAGTAGAATCAGTTACTGATGATGCAGAAACAGAGGCTGCAGGCATATCACCAGAATCAGTTACTGATGAGACAGAAACAGAGTCTGCAGACATAGGCCTATCACCAGAATCAGTTACTGATGATGCAGAAACAGAGTCTGCAGACATATCAGTAGAATCAGTTACTGATGATGCAGCAACAGAGGCTGCAGACATATCACCAGAATCAGTTACTGATGATGCAGAAACAGAGTATGTAGACATATCAGTAGAATCAGTTACTGGTGATGCAGTAACAGATGCTGCAGACATATCAGTAGAATCAGTTACTGATGATGCAGTAACAGATGATGCAGACATTTCACTAGAATCAGTTACTGATGATGCAGTAACAGATGATGCAGACATATCAGTAGAGTCAGTTACTGATGATGCAGTAACAGATGATGCGGACATATCACTAGAATCAGTTACTGATGATGCAGACATATCACTAGAATCAGTTACTGATGATGCAGTAACAGATGATGCAGACATATCACTAGAATCAGTTACTGATGATGCAGTAACAGATGATGCAGACATATCAGTAGAATCAGTTACTGATGATGCAGTAACAGATGATGCAGACATATCACTAGAATCAGTTACTGATAATGCAGAAACTGAGGCTGCAGACATATCAGTAGAATCAGTTACTGAAGCAACATAGGCTGCAGACATATCACTGGCATGGCATAACTGGTTCATGTTCACCCACTGCCACAGCCTCATCGGCAATGATATCCGGACGAACAAGATCAACCATTAATTTAACATCCCACTTTTCTTTATACCGGTCATTATGCCTCGCCACTCAAGATAATAAACCGGATTCAAATGAGATAGATGGTTTATCTAATCCAAACAAATAACTCATTTTTTAAACTACATTATCTTACATACAGTTATAACGAAAGGCGATAAAACATGGGAATATTCATATGATTAACATTCTTCCTCGTGTGTGTAGTAATCAACAGTACTTGTACATTGACATTTTCATTTAAGCATAGAATTGAGTACGTTTTTTCCATCATCACTCGGACACCAGTACACTGCCTCATCACCATATAATTTTAGATACATTCATCATAGTTATAAAGTCAGGAAATTGTAGTATCTCTTTTTTTTTAATTAATAATAGTTGATTTGTTTCTTAATTTTGAAGCGCTTCCCAGATTTAAATATAATATTGTATACGTGTTTAATATGTATATATGGGTCATATCGCCTGGAAATGTACAATTGCCCATTAATGTGGTCGTAAGTATTAAGCTGGCCTTAGCTCCACTGATGAGTAATATATTTCTTATTCAAACACCTATAACTATATTCGATAGATATCTAGCTTGATGAAAATGTATAGGTTTCACTGTGTTTCACGACTCGTTGGTGCTTATGTTCAGTCCGACAGTGTCATATATGGTCCAAATAACTCACTTTTAACCTTTAGACGACACTTCAAAAGTTGTTAACAAATATTCAGGCTTGATATAAATTATTTTTGTTACTTTCCATAGTTGCTACATATATAAGGTATTCAACACATAAATAAAAGCTGCACAAAACATATTTTGGGATGGCACCTGGATGTATACCACCTTCGAAAATTTGTTTCTGATGTGCCTAACAAATACATTTTGGTGTATACTGCGATAAAGAAATAACATAAGAGGTAAGTTGCGCCTTCCCAATAATAAAGCTTTGGGTGTTTTTTTAAAAATGATCAACATAAAATGACAGTGAATCATAGTCTTCTATGCCAGCGACTCCTATTAGATATTATACTAGGAAATAGTTAGGCACATCATTTTCGCTTCATAAGTGGTATTGGACAAAAATAGAATACACGCCAATACTATTTTGACGGCTATGCCTGAACATGCCTGTGGATTCCAATATGAGCCGGATCGACATAAAAATTACGGTATTTATCTATATCAAATTGCATGTTTTTCACCAAATCATGATGTGCCTAACATAACAGTGCGTTAAAATGGATGCGTATTTTTCACCATTTTCAACTGAATAAACTGGGTATGGACCATGCTGGCTTCAGACATTAAACATCCGTGATCAATGGTGAGAAAAATCTAAACTATGTGAACTTTTAACACAAAGATTAAGCACAGTATCATTATACTGTAGACTATTGTATAGGAAAGGACAAATAATTTAACAAGCTATTAGAAACAGCTTTGCAAATAAGTACTCTCATATGTTTCTGTTCTAAAGTTTATCATCTCAAGACCTTGCTGAGCGATAAAAGGAGTTTTTTTCTGTTTGGCTATGCTGCACACACCAGCAGAATGTTCATGTTTGATATCATGACATGATGTGCCTAACTTTTTTGCAGACTATCTATTACCATGATTGTCAACAATACATTGACTTTTGATATATTTCAATGTGTTTTTCTGCCATGTTCATAGAGCAAACTGTCCTAGATATGTTTTGTATTATCCCATTATTGTGGAAATATGTAAATATTTAACGCAGATCACTACTTTTCTGCTAGGCACATCATGAAATTAATAATTTGGGAAACATATCAATGTTTGAAATACAATTAGTGAGTCTCAAAGTAAACACAATGATGTCACATATTTTACGTGAGTTGTTAAATATCATTGCAGAAATAGAGAATGACCTTAGAACTTGTATTTTCTACGCTGTTGTTAATAATTAGCTACAAGGTGATGTGCCTAACTTTTCGTTAGGCACATCACCACCAAATGTTTTTAACCCAATTAATGAAACCTATACATTTATACAATCAGATCAATTTGTATAAACGGTATGTGTTGCCCATATGAATAGTTTAAATATTTTTTTCAAAGTGATCCCTATTAATTTGGTGTACGCTATTGAGATTTGAATTAGGCACATCACTTGAAGGTGAAATAAGTTTTTAAAACTATGATGGAGTAGACCATTTATCTTGAAAATTTGTCAAAATGTGTATATTAAACCTGCCTGTGGATACCAGCGTGAATTTAATGATATTTTAAAGTTTAATTTTAGATAATTTTTCTGTTGATTGTATGATGTGCCTAACTTTTATTACTTGTTGATCATTTGTAGTGGTAAGGCAAATATAACACAGTTAAATGTCTTTCGTTGGTTCAACTTATCTGGTAAATGATTAGCGACGTGAAACGGCTGATATTAACATGCCCATGTGAGTGCTCAGTGTTGCGAAGTACAAAAAGAATATTGATTTGAACTTTTCCCAACATATACGAATACATTTTTTGGTGTATATCACTCATATAAATCGTGGTAAAGTTATCTGAAATCTTCGTTTTTCATACGCCAAGTTTAGACTGTATATATATTAGTTTTTAAAACCATCAGTTTTGATACTTGAAACATATGTGGTGATATTGCAGGATATGCATGATGTGCCTAACATTTCAACGGCATTTTCTGTTGCCATAGCAGTGATAAAAATGGTTGAATTGGTGAATTTGTTATTTCTTATATTCACAAATCGACTAAAGGCGTCATAAAAGCAGTCGTGTCATGAGGGAGTCTACTGATACATTGTATGTCATTAATCAGTATTTGATGCTAGTAAGGAGGCTGATATCGGCATTTCAAGAAAGAAGACTGCGTCTCAAAAAACATTTACAAGCAGACCCATCCATCCAATATTCATGAAATTTCGAATGATTATATCTGATAGTTTATAATATCTCACTGCCAATTATGGGAGGCATATATCGTTTATCCATACATCATAGGGTGGTTTTAATAGTTGCAACCTAAAAATGTTAGGCACAGCATGGAAAATAATAGTGTTTTTATTCTATGCTGAAAAAAACTATAATTCTTTATGATTTTACGTATAATTAGTATGGTAAGTTAGATTACTGTTTGTGCTTCTGAATTAAAAGCATAACAAGTAAATTTGAGCAATTTTAAATTTTAACCCAGTATCTGAGCCCTAAAGGGCCATTTGTACATTTCCAGGCGATCTGAGCCATATACATCAGGGATATCAATGGCTGATAAGGTGTACATGAATTGTGATACAATAAATGTTTTATAATCTGAGTTCTACCAATCAGTGTTCATTTTCTTTGTCTCCATGACCGTATATTATTTTCCACTTTTTAATCCTTGCATTCATCGCTCAGTTATTGATCACATGTCAAAAATACACCTGGCATTTAGTCCATCTAACAATCAATAGAGTTCAACATATTTAACGATACCATCACCATCGTCACTCGCATGTTGTCATGACTCTTTTTAGTTATGCATTACAAAAATACATATACATATATCGGTGAATGTCTATTAACATAAATGCAATAATTCTCCGTCATTGAAACTGGACATTGCGTTAGAAATTCAAACTTCAATTGAATGAAAACTAAAAAAAAAAAGTCAGCAGGACAAGTATTAACTCTTTAGGCTCTCACGATGCATTAACGCATAAACATACTTAATTTCATATAGCTAGGGGTTTTTGAATGAACACTTCCATGATACTGGTTTACTAATACATAGTACTTGTATTTAATTTTCACCCACTTCAAATCATCTTCATCCACTATAAGTCGCTTGTAGTGGATGATGATGACAATGGTAGTAATTTCAGGCTTGAAAGGGTTATAATCATGATAATACGAGTCTTGCAATATTACCACCCAATGGTAACATTATTATTACCAGACAAAATGCGATATAATTGGATGTGCAAAAACGGTGGCTTGTGTAATTGCATAATGTTTGTCGAATACATTGTTATTGTTTGTTAAATAAAGCCTATATATCATACATTCACCGATATATGTATATGTATTTTTGTAATGCATAACTAAAAAGAGTCATGACAACATGCGAGTGAGTTATATATTTTGGAACTATGAGTCGGATTTACGATTATGTTTGTCACGTCTCTAATCTCGGATCACCGAGGATTTAGGCACTATAGAAGTTTATTATATAGAAGTTTATTATTATTATTATTATTATTATTATTATTATTATTATTATTATTATTATTATTATCATTATTATTATTATTATTATTATTATTATTATTATTATTATTATTATTATTATTATTATTATTATTATTATTATTATTATTATTATTATTATTATTATTATTATTATTATTATTATTATTATTATTATTATTATTATTATTATTATTATTATTATTATTATTATTATTATTATTATTATTATTATTATTATTATTATTATTATTATTATTATTATTATTATTATTGCTATTGTTATTGTTATTGTTATTGTTATTGTTATTGTTATTGTTATTGTTATTGTTATTGTTATTGTTATTATTATTACTATTATTATTATTATTATTATTATTATTATTATTATTATTATTATTATTATTATTATTATTATTATTATTATTATTATTATTATTATTATTATTATTATTATTATTATTATTATTAATATTATTAATAATTTGACGCTGTATAGAAGATATGGATATATTCCACAAATTTCCACTGAGCCTGCTCTAAAAGGAAGGCTGAATTGTGTGTTTGATACATAAGAGGCAGAATATCACATTGACTGCATCAGTTGCTCATGGTAAGAAGCAGTGTTGCAAAGGCAGATTGTTTTTATAATTCTCATTCCTGATATGATCAGCGGTGTTTTCACAAAGATAATTATTGTTATTTCATCTTTGTCAGGCCGGGATTGAACATCAAAGACACATCAGAATTCAATCAGCATCTGTCGATTTTATCTCGCTGACTTATATAACCGTCACGCCAATGTCCTTTTCAAGATATCAGTGCAAGAATCAGTGCAACAGATTGCATCGACTTTTTTCGTCTATAGTGTACTAGCACATCCCATGCAAGCACTGCTTTTCAGACAATGGGCCATAATCTATATCATAGGCCTACTACCGTGGCTCAGAGATCAGAAGATGTCCATCTCTTTTCTTATCCCATTCAAGATTTGCATTGTTTATGCTGGCTAATGTGTAGTGCCAGTCACTCATTTTTTTCTGACAGTCTTGTAAATAACGACATTATCTTATGCCCAAATGAAATCGAAATTAGCTTTCTAATTTTGATAACACAACGCATTTGTTTATTAGTCCAGAAGCATTAGCCAGAAAACAGCTGGACAAAATTCATAACAAGCTGAGTCTTCAGGAAACGTCTCCAGAGACATCTAGATTTGGATAATAAAAGTCCCTGGAAATCCAAATGGAACGTTTTTGAGAAATTCAAGTTGGCCGCCAAGATGGCCATTCAATCTTTATGACAATACACCAGCGGCCATCTTGGACACCATCTCAGATTAGAAAAGCGTTAAAATTTATTAATATTGTCTGGGAGTGGTCTAGATGGACTTACTGGCCACAAAACCAGTTTGTAGATTACAAAGGAAAATTGAGCTAAAATTTACCGATTTAAACAATTTCCTAGATAAGACAATATGGCGGCGGCTATCTTTGACACCATATTGAATTTCTCGGGACGCTCTAGGTGTACTTTCAGAGACTTTTAATGTTAATATGAGTACCTCTGGGAACCTTTTCAGAAAAAATCAGCTTTTTATGAATTTTGTCCCGGTATAAGTGTAATGTTCCTGGACTATATGCTCTTAACTTACAATCGCCAATTTGACACTTAACCTGCTAACAATAAATTATAAATAGCGTCCATAGTGCTCAACCACTTATAGTCGTCACCATTAATCAGGACTATAATCGTTTAAAGTGGTTCAATTATCCGATCAAATCACTGTTAATGGGAATGAAAGCATCGAACATTTGCAAATAATTTATTTGGTTTCGCATTGCCAAAGTATATGAGCATGTTTCACCAATTTGAATTTGTGAGTGGTGGTGATCCGTAAAGGGTCATGAAAGATGCAATTTGTTGACAAATTATTTTTTGTGATAAATTATGCTGCATAATAAAATAATAAACAATGAAAGAATGTGATAAACTTATATTAACTGAATGTTATCACTGCTATATATAGGCAACTACTTCAGAGTGAACAACCAAGCCTCTGAGAGGAGCCCCAGCCTGCTGTTATGAGTAATCGTTGTTTCAACAATCCTTTAAAATTATTAAAAGGGATTATTTCGCTTTCTATGATGAGTGGCATGTTTCACCATGATATTAATTAGTTTGGTTACTATATCAAAGTTTAGTTGACATATGACAGCTATGTTTCAAGATTACCCTTCATGGTCCTTGTCATATTCCAAGATATACAGTCCGCAGGGGCCACATGGATCCAGCTTGAAGCACCGTTTGTCCAAAATAGATCCAGACACATAAACATCCCGCTCCCGCCCTGCACTGTTTAGATACAGCCGTTCACTGATACGGGGTACTCGTTTTTTTAAAGAGTCTGCCGATTCAGGCCTGCATCGGCTCGGTATAAATCATCGTGATCCCCGCACTATCCGCTGATCCAGACGGGTGCAAAGCCAACCTATTTAATGTCCAAGGCGGCGAGCGGATAAAAAGAGGGAGCAACCCTCGCCGGACTCCGTTCAGTTAGACCCTTAATCACCAGAACTCGCACTCATTGTGACAGCCATCATCCAGTCCGACTCTGTGTTTAACCCTTTAACCGCCGGTGCCGCATATATTCGGGTTTTCATTTTTTATTAGCATATTAATTACCACCTTTTAAACATGTTAAAGATAAAATGTGACATCAATCAGCAATATTTGAAAACAGTTGACCTCCATTTTGTCAAATCTGAATAATTTTCACTCACTTGAAATTGTGGATCGCGTCAGCGAGACACAACTTCAAGTGGGTGAAAATTCAGATTGAATAATTTGGCGGTTAAAGGGTTAAACCTCGATCTGCTGATAATTTGTTTTATTCACTTAAGCATTTAATCATGTTAACCGCCACATTTGTAATTGTAATTTTCACCTATTTGAAGTTGACGCGATCCACAACTTCAAATGAGAAAACACTATGTATATATATATGAAAATAAGCATGTCATAAATCGTGATACCTGATGAATTGAGTGTCTATCATAATAAAACAATTGTACGATTTTCTAAGATTGTTTTACTTGCTCAAAAAACAGATTGAATAATTATATGGGGTCCATATAGTACACGGACTAATAATACATCTTATCTCGTTTTATTGACGATTATGCCAGGATCGCATGAGTGATGACGCTTCTACTTGCTCCGGATCAATTTTGGTCAGAGAATGGAGAACTATCAAAAGGATGCGGCATGGTCAGACCTAACATGTTGTTTCCAGATTTGCCGTCCTGTTCATGTCGTTTTACTGTCAATAATTGAATTATATTATCCTTTTACCATGTTTAAATATAATCCCTATAAAAGTTTTAATATCCAATGTTTTACACGTTCTCCTTTGAAATAGTGTGTTTGGACATAACTCGCAACAACCATGGCAAGCACAAAATATTGCCTTTGGGTCAGCGTAGCGGACAACGTTTAATCAGCATAGCACCAACATATCTTGTTTTGCTGGATTGACCTATTTAACATACAACATTACATGTTTTGATTTACGGCAACCAGACTGCCTCTGCAGCCATTGTGGTCTCACCACCCTAAATAAGCCGAAATCCGGCCAGGTGTACTAATAAAGGAATCATGACACAAAATATTGTTAATGTTTCTGTTCTAACCTCTGTTGAATTAAAAACAAATACAAAAAGGTTATAATTTTGTGAATATTTAATAAGCACACGCTGTTTCCGTAGGATGTCAGATATAACTGTTTAATGATAATCTCGCAGGGGTACAGTGGGTTAAAAGGATGTGTGTCTGGTCTGTAACAGAGGGTAAAAATAAGAGCTAATTTTTAGCTGTTCTGACCTTTATACACGACATGGACTGTAGCTCAAAATCTGTCTGGTCACCAAACATATATCGGACCTGTTTTTGAAAGAGGACAGATTAGGTTTTGTCATGATATGCGACACTACATGTGGATATTGTCGAGAAAAAGTTAAATCGGCCCATGGAATTGAGGCACTCTACATGTATTTCAATGGGAGCGGCATTTGGGGTGGTGAGACCTTGTGATTGATAATCAAGTGCACTTCCGGTCAGTGCCGGAAGTGCCATGAAAAGCTGCATGAATCGTAGTAGAGATCTGGCGTTGTATGATGTTGAGCCAACGACCAACTTTACACCAAAACTAGTTAACCGTCTCAGATAATCTGAGATTGGACCACTTTATTCCACTACTGTGGTGTTATATTGAGTTGCACCTTTTTCATAAGTCTATATATTTTATGTCATTATTCTTCGCTATCATTCTTGACTCTTTAGTCGTTGCTTCACTCAATGACATAATTATTTCATTGGTTTGATAAATGTGAATGTGGGACACATGTTAATGCAGCTTATATAATGTTATATTTTAGAAGTACATGAAGCTTGGCTGCCCAAAAATGACAACAATCGGTTTCCAGTTCAAATGTTCAAGACTAACACTATATACCATATATTATTATTGACTTGTTTATTTGGTGTGATAAATGTTATCATATTCTTACATCATTTTATGATGATGTACATTTATTTAATGACTTTGTGTCTTTCCAATCGATAACTGTTCATATTTTACCTAGTTGTTGCAATCATTAATACTATTGATTTGTTCATTCAATAATGATTTAATGAATTTTTTGAGTTTTCAGCTAACAACCATCGTCATATTTAATTAATTTGGTCTTGCTGCAATTTACTCACTCCTCTCACACATAGAGGATATTTGCAAAGATCCTTACGAATGAAAATATTTGACATTCTCTTAATATTCGCTAAACTCGCCGAGTATTTGTAAGCGTTGGTAACACATTCGGATCGTTCGCAAGTCTTTCTCCACCTTACGAATATCGGCCAATAATTATATAGGAAGCGGCTGTTAAATTTTAGCGAATGTTGCGAATGCTGTCATTCGCAGTCAATTTTCGTAAGGATTCGCAAGCCATTGGTAACGTTGGTAAGGCATATGAAAGCATTTGCAACGTACGTGAGGCATTTGCAAGGCGTTTGTAACGTTTGCCGTTTCCCATTCCTTGCGAATGTCTTACCACTGTTGATTCTCTTTTTAAATTCAAGAAAACAATGAGCCCAGCGTCCTATTCACTTCGTATTATTACCAATCGCAGCCTCGTCATCAAATATTCGCATCATTCGTAAGGAAATGGCAAGGCAATGGCAACATTGGTAATCTTTCATAATTACGTGTGTAACGTTTGCAAGCATATTTGCAAGTATTCGCAAGCATTCATGACAGTCGCAAGGCTGTCCCAGCATTTATTTGATATTATTCTTAAGCCCATTTGCTTCATTAGCAATGATTGTTAGCAATACCTAAGACATTGGCAAACGTCGGCAAGAGTTATGACCGAGGTGAAAATATTCGCTATCTATTCACAATTTTTGTAAGAATTCACTGGGAATTTCAAGGATTCATTTTCGCTATATTCACTAGCATATTCGCCAATGTGTGAGAGCAGCGAGTGTGTATAGAGACTGTTTGGATGGACATTGCCATTTCACGGGGAATTACTAATTAATTTTGATTTTTATGTCGCAAAAATAGATGTCCAAGTATCTAACGTTTTAAATTTACTAAATTGAATAAAGACTCATCAAATATGCTGCTATAAATAATGTTGATGTAATATGTTGATCACAAATATTGAGGTTATGACAACATTTGAAGAGCCATGAAAATTTATAAAAAATAAGCCTAAGAAACCCTCACCAGTCAAGACAAAACCATGGGTGTGATGATTAATGGGGATTTAATTGGCATAGATATTTGATATAGTTCTTCACATTTTCAACTTGTTTCAATTTATTCCATTTTCAGCTGTGTGCGCCACACGCATGAACAGTAATTGAAGGTATGAAAGTCAGATATCACACGCAGACAAATTTTCCATTCTTCAGATAAATTAGTTGATGTCACAGCTCAATCACGCAAAGTGAATCTTAAAAATAGAAAATCAGTCTGTCCGTTAAGGTCAGTAAAACGCTTCGTAATGTCAAACAGTGTTAATAATGATATTTATGCAGTTCATTTGAACTTTTCCAACTGTAGTCCAATGGTTGTGTGATGTTTGTGGCGTCAATACAATGTTTACGTCTGTTTGTATTCAGGGTGGCGTCCTATTGTATTACTAAATACTCTTAGAATATTTATTTTGTCCAGCGTACACGTTATATGCACGCAATGATTTAAAACATGAGTCATTGAAATGCTAATATGTGTGTTATACAGATTTGGAAAAAAAAATGAAAATAAATTGCAAACACGTTTTTGAGAGAAAATATTTCATGCCATTAAAGCTAAAACGGAGTTATTTCCCTCTCTCTAAAACATTTTACCTAGCCAAGATTTGTTACTTTGGAGGCCATCTTGAATTGTTCACTTTCCCGTACAGAGATTCCTGTGGATTTTTAATATGGCATTCTGAGTAGTTCAAGAGAAAAAATTCGGCTTGCTACGAATTTATTTCACCTTAATACCTAATTAATGTTCCTGGACTTATTGACTGCATTATTTTATTCGTGATTGAGTTGCATTTTATTGTAGCTTAAACACCGAATTTCTTACAAAAACTGTTCCCTAGTGCGCTGATACAAAGGAATAAAACTGACTATATGAACACTTTTATTAAACAAGCTTAGAGGCTGAAACAACATCGACTGAATGATTTGCGGCGTGCTGTCAGGACAGAATGGCAGGTGACAGCCCCCTACTGTGATGTACAAAGCGAAAATATAGCAACTGCTTACTTTTCAAGGGAAGCAGTTACTGCTTTTGCCTATGTAATGCAAGGCAGTATTTGAAAGGGTACGACCTTCTCTTTTTTTATTTGGGCGTCGAATTCAGAACGGTCCCCATGTGACCATCGCGATTGCATTGAAGATCAATTATATCATCTCTGAAATGCAGAACCCATCACTAACATAGTTTTCTCAATTCAAGTCTTTGTTCTCTGGTTTGTTGATAGTCCTGATCATCAGAAGTCATAATAAATTGTCGTATGTCACTGACCAGGACACATGTGACTTGCAAAGTAAGTGTGGAAAATACTTCTGCTGTCAGCATGTGATTGACTTGTGATTGTTAAAAGTGTAGTGATAGTAAATCGATCTAGTAAATTGATCAAGAATAAACAAGTACCGATCAGCAAAGGGTTAATACACTGGTGAGAAGGATTAATAATTTATACCAAGCTGAAGCAATACAGACAGAGTTGGCAGCTTTATTGGCATTTCTGCGAAACTGAAAGTCGAGGTCCAGCGGAACCTCCCATCCTGATGTCAGCCACATTCTTTTCATGCTTCCTGGTGCCTGTGACATCCGACGCAATATCCACATAGCTCGGTCTTCTGTCCTGACTGCATTGAAATGTGAATAAAAGTAGCAGTGGCTGCTTATTTGAAATATTTTGATGTTTTACTTTCAAGCATCCTCTGAATAAAAAAATATATATGATATATAATTGTATCCGTGTGTAACATTTCACATTATTTTCTCTCATTATACATGCTCGCAAGTGTAATCCCATAAGTACGAGACACTGTTTCAATGATGTTTTAATGTTGCGCCGGCGTTGTAGAATAACAATGGTTAAGGGTTACTCCATTATGTCAAACACGCTATTACGGGTTTAGTTTGAGGTCTTACCACGGCCAACAGCAATGAGCTGCATTGGCAGCGCTGTTGAGTGTAGTTTCCGTACTATGCCGTAGGCATACAGCATGCAACAGACGAAACTTATCACCCACTTGGGGGGGGGGGGGAGTACCACTACTAGCAACCGTCCCAATACCCCTACTACGATAGTAATGCGCTCCTGCAGCTCAACGAGGAGTGTACAAATTAAACAAATTAAAATTTCAGCTGCCACAGAATATTTTACTTACTATTTATAATTCACTTATATTATCTCAACTTAATTATTGTTTACTTGGCTGGGGCTATGAGTCAAAACATTTATATAAACTTCAAAAACGGGCCATTAGAATTATTGATAAAAGTCCTAAGTTTTCACATACTGATCCATTATTCAAAAAATTGAAAATATTAAAAATTCATGACATTCTTCATTTAAATCAGCTCAAATTTTACAATAAATTATTAAATAATCAATTACCAGAATACTTTGACTCCTTTAACATGCCCAGAAACTGTACTTATCACAATTACAACACTCGCCATTGTCAAAATCTTCGCCCTTTTCGACCCAAACGAGAGTTTTGTAAAAGATGTCTCCGTTATAATCTGCCAAAAATTATCAACACTACTTCCACTAATATTATAAATAAAATTTTCACGCATTCCTTCGATTATTTTTGTAGATACATTAAATTGAGTCTCCTTGAAAATTACACAGAGACTTGTATGGTTGAAAATTGCTATGTCTGCCATCGTTTGGCTGCCCAATAAATAATTAACTCTAACCTCTTAATGTATTTGAAAATATCAAAGGTGTATAAATTGTCAATGTTTTCATCATTTGGATCATTTCTTTTTTTTTTGGTATGTTTATGAGAGTTTATTTACATTAATTTGCTTTATGTATATGGTGTTTTTACTGTATGTATGTTTATTTGTTTGTATTTTTATTATGTGAAATGTTTGGTGCACAGTTTTTTGTTTTATTTTTTATTACAAGGTGGCCTCCATGCTAGCGGCTTAAAGTCTTAATGGAGGTCTCCTAAACCTATTCCTTTTATAAATTACTAAAAAAATGTTGTATATAATTATGGTGAAATAAAGTTTCTTCTTCTTCTTCTTCTTCTTCTACAAGCACGCGGGTCAGCATGGACTAACAGTCTCGCCCACTTATCGTGAGATAAGTGACTGTCAGAGAAAGGAAATGAGATAAATTGGGCTTTCATTTCCGCAGTGTAAAAGTCTGTAGGGACGACTCACATCAGCTGAATGACAGACACGAACTCGGTGGCAGAACAGAATACCGTGACCAATACATGCAATATACTTGACATTGAATCGATCCTGGCCAACAAACATTTAATACTATGCTGTTTTTTTACCTTTGACCCAATGCTGACAAGGGTTTAACACCTCCGTGTCATCTCCAGTTCCTTTCCGGAGACACATGTGCATCTGGCAGTCACTCTCGCAACCGAATCACTCGCTTTGCTGGGCACGCATGTCACTTTTTATCCGGCGTCAGTAGCAGGAAGGGTGGTTGTAGTCGCTCCAGGATTCCGTCCGGCTTCCGGAGCAAAAGTAAAAAACTAGTGGTCATTTTTTTGAAATTTTAACATCACATTCCTAGCAATTTTGGGATGTTCCAGTGTTTTTTATCGATGCTACCCAAATTCAAAATGGCCGCCAGAAGCCAGCTCTTTTTGTGGGCGCAAGAACTCAAAACATTAAAGTAAAAAAATATTACAATTTTACACATTCCACGATACGGAGATGTGCATGTGATTTCAATGTTTAACTGAAATTCAAAATGGCTCTCATGGATTAACTTCATTTTTTTGTGGGCACAACAATTCAAATATTATAGTCAGAAATAATTCAAACCTTACAATCACTTTACCCACCATATGGAAATGTGTAGGTAATTTTACTGAAATTCAATATGGCCAACCTTTTAATTATTTTGCGAAAACTCAATTTATGGCGGGGATGATATAGGACTTCAGGCCTTTTGCTAAAGCTATTATATCATATACTTTCTATTTTGCTCCACTAGACTGAATTATCAGTGTGCGATCAAAACCCAGGAAAAACAAAGCTCTATACCAATAATGTTCCAAAGCTGGACATTTATTTTGAGAAAAAGATTATGCGAAGTCTTGCACAAAAATATAGTATTTATTCAGCTAATCATGGTAATGGAAATGTTATTTTGAATATGCTAATAATTTTCTATTATAATAATTATTATGAAATGAAACAGATAAATAAATGTAAAAATAACAGGCACGTCAGCAAAACTGGTGCTGGAATTTAACGTTAATTGCTGAAAATAAGCGACTTTGATAAATTGGCAGCTGCCTCTGTGTTTTACGCCGTTATTAACAAAACGTCATTACGAAAACAAATATCTCTCTGCAACGCTTGCCGATTATAAAAATATTGGGAGAGAGAAATTCCTCCGGAAATGACAAAAAAAAAATCCGTAGCATTTTTACACTTTGGTTGGAAAATGGCTTGATGAGAGGATGAGGATCTGATTTATTCTGCCGTGAGAAGCCAAAAAGCTGCAACCGCTCACTTTACAAATAAGCAGTTACCTGGTTACTACCCTTTGAATTAAAAGTTATGGTATTTATCGGTTCTCAATGTGGCCTGAGATTACCGATAAACTATCTGCAAAGATCACCAACGCATGCAATTGTTGTTGTCTTAGACGGATTTATAAAAAAACAATTATTCAATTAGATTATTTGGCAATGCTACAAAGTAATTACCCCCCCCCCCCCCAAAAAAAAAATAAATAAATAAATAAATAAATTGAGTACTGGATATTGAGCACTGGAGAGCATTACAGTAATGCACTCCATTTGATACAAAGTGTATTGCACTAAACGGCTGAATAACTAAAAATCTTCCATATATATATAATACTAAACAATGCCGTGCAACGGCAATCAGCAGAAACTGACTTCTTTCAAGTTAGCAGCTGGTGATATATATCACAC